>JAJMKA010000065.1:0-69049 GCA_030563805.1 Ruyongia namnaoensis
ATCAGCTTCAGCTTCACGTTTACCTAATGGTTGACCTGCCTTTCTATAAGCAGCAGTCCAATGAGCAGCATCAGCTTCAGCTTCTGGTTCAGCTTCTCTCTTACCTAATGGTTGACCAGCTTTTCTATAAGCAGCAGTCCAATGAGCAGCTTCAGCTTCAGCTTCACGTTTACCTAATGGTTGACCTGCCTTTCTATAAGCAGCAGTCCAATGAGCAGCATCAGCTTCAGCTTCTGGTTCAGCTTCTCTCTTACCTAATGGTTGACCAGCTTTTCTATAAGCAGCAGTCCAATGAGCAGCATCAGCTTCAGCTTCAGCATCACGCTTTTGTAATTGAGCTTCAATTAAAGTAGAGTTAACAAATAAAACAGCACCATCAACATAAACTGGAACAATATCATCAGTAAATTCAACAACTTCAATAATAGCATCTTCAGAGAATGGTAAATCAGCTTCTTCAATTTCAGATTCAATAGCTTCTGGGATAGTAGTTGAAGTGGTTAATTCAGTAGTTGAAGTAGTAGTAGCATTGATTGGAGCAGCAATTGATTTTGAAACTAAAGCAAAAGCAATAGATAATAAAACAGTTTTTGAAAATTGCATTGTAAAAAATATTTATAAAGTGAGTGTAATAGTTGTAAAGAATGAATGTAGTAATAAACTTGTTATTAGTTTGTTTGATATTTTTAAAAGAATCAAATCAAATCTTTAAATCTTTAAAGAACTTTTATGATCTTTATATAGTTTTCAAATGGTTTAAGTTGAGGCAATACAAGTATAACTCAAAGTTTTATATTTTGGTTTTATGTTACAACAATTATATAGAAACAATGAATTTAAAAACTTCAAAACTTTTTCCAAGTATTGATATTTCTCATCTAATAACCATTGAGTTCCTAATATGGTAATTATTAATTGCATCAAATTTTTTCTACGTTATTGAACAATAGGTTATAAAATTTCCTTTTTGGGGCGCCAATGGGAAAAAAACAAAAAATTTATAGAATAGTTAAAACTTAAAACAAACTTGAAAAGAAGTATGGAGAATAAGTGCATTATTATTATTACTTCTATGTAAGATTCTCTCTTAATTTAGAGAGATGATCAGGTCCAATTTAGTGGTTATCCAATAATTGTTTAGCTTTGATTGTTTCAAGAATATTCTTTTGCATGAAAGCGTCAGTTTTTTAGATATACGGTGGTTGATATTCTTTAATATTCTAATTAGAAACTTGATGAGTAGGCAGTTCTGATATATTCTATAGATTTCTAGTGGTTTGTATTATTGTTATATTGAAAGCTATATAGTTTTATAGACGATGTTGTATCTGTTACCTCATTTATATTCAATCGAAGCGCTCAATTAAGTAAGGAACTGGAGAAAATTTGAACAAAGCTACAAGATGTAATTAATGAAGAACTCTATACTAAGCATTTGCAGAATATGGTTATATATTGTTTCAATTGTAATAACATGGCCTGAAGTGTGGTGGTAAAAAGTAGAAAGAGCGCCATGTCATGGTGATGGAATAAAAAGTGAAAGGGGAACAAAAAATAACAGTGTGGATAACAATGCTGCAAGCAATTTAATAAACAATGTAAATTAAATGTAAACAGAATATGAAACATCACTAAGCACACAACATAGATACAAAAAGATTATTGGTTTGAATATAACCAAATAGTTTTCAAAAAAAAAATCCAACATAAAAATAAAAAAAAATAAAATAAACCTGAAAAAGCTGATGTGACCCAATCAATATATGAAACAAATAGTTATAATAAAATATTTATAGCAGTAAGTACTAGTAAATGTAAATGTAATAAAGGATGATGATAACTTAAAAAAATGCAGGAACCAATCATCATGATGTAAAAAAAAAAAAACACAAATGCAATAAAAAAATAATAATGTAAAAATGTTAAAGAATGATCTCTCTATTTTAGCAAATAAATAGAGTAACTAATTGATCTAAGATAAACCATGGTTGATACCTAATGAAACAATCATATAAGTGTTTAATAGAGTAATGAATATCCAAATGATAGTAGCAATGATTGTAGTGATCCAATTATTTGACATATCCAGATATTTCTTTTCTGGAGTACCAGCAACAGCTTCTTGATCAGTGGCATTATCTTGATTATCATTTGTAATTTGTAATTCAATTTCTTCTTGATGATCATCAGTAGTCTTTGAATTTATATTTTGATTCATAGCTTCAAAACGTCTTGTAATTTCATTTGATTCTTCCATTGATTCTAATTCAATATCATCATTGTTATCGTTTCCAGAACCAATAATTTCAACATTTGAATCTTGAACTCTATTGTTATCATCATCATCTTCAGTAACTTCAACTCTCATTATTGATCTTTTACAAGTGAAATAAATTAATGGAGCAGTTAAGAAAGGTAATAAAATTGATAAAACAACTTGAGAACCATTTAAAGCATCACTTAACCCAGATTTACCAATTGATAAAGAAATAATCAAACATGGAACAATTGAGATAGATCTTGTAATAATTCTTCTTTTCCAAGGTTTAACAGGCCATTTCAAATGACCTTCACTAACAATTTGACCAGCAATTGTACAAACAATACCTGCACTTTGACCAGAGAATAATAAAGCCAACATGAAAATAGTACCAGCTATTGGTTTAATTTGTTGAGATAATAAATCATGAATAGCGTATAAATCAGCATCCTGTGCTTCAGGAGTATCATAAAGAGAATTACCAGCAACAACCAAGATAGCAGAATTAACGAAAAGAGCAAAAGAGAATAAAGTGATAGTTAATTCAACAATTGAATATTTTAAAGCATATTTAATAGCTTTAGCAGTTGGTCTATATTCATAATATTGTTCTTCAAAATCATCACCAGTTAAAGTTTCATCTAATTTAACATAACCATTTTGAACATCAAATTCTCTTAATCTTGGTTGAACTAAACCTGAACCTAAATAAAGTGAATGAGGCATAACAGTAGCACCTAAAATTGAAGCAGCTGTATAAATACCATTACCTTTAAAAATTGGAGCTGAAGGTAAATAACCTCTAAAGACTTCAGCAACAGTATCATGTTTTGGCATTAAACCTAATTCAACACAGAAACAAACAACGACAGCTATAACTAAAACAGCAACGGCATATTCAAATAATCTAACAAAGTTTAAAGAAGAACCAGGTCTATAAGCCATTAAGACGAATAAAACATCAACAACTGTTAAAATAACACCAGCTGGTAAAGGAATACGAATCAAAACGTTTAAAGCAATAGCGGTACCAATAACTTCAGCAACATCAGTAGCAATAATTGCACATTCAGCAAAGAACCAAAGGATTAAATTTAACCAAAATGGACAATGTTCTCTAATAGCTCTTGAAAGATCTAACCCAGTTGTTGAACCTAATTTAATACAAAGAGATTGTAAAAAGATAGCAATGATATTTGAGACAAGAATAATACAAAGTAATCTATATTGGAAACCAGCACCAGCAGCAACATCAGTAGAATAATTACCAGGATCACAATAAGCAACAGCTACCATTAAACCTGGACCCATAAATCTTAAATATTTCTTAATAACTTTAGCAACAGCATTATCAGATTCTTTTTCAGCAAATAGTGAAGAAATGGTATATTTTGATCTTGATTCAGCAGATCTTGAAAGTTTTCCCTTTATTGTACCAAAGAAACTAAAGTATTCTTTAAATTTTGAATAAGATGATTCATATTTATTATTTGTTGTATCATTATTGCTGTTATTTATGGAGGCATTATCACGGATACCACCAATCATGGTATTACCCAACACTTCGTTGTAGGACAGGTATTCCTCCTGAGACTGACGTCTACTGTTATTCAAAGACATAGTATATGAATGAATGAATGAATATTGAGCAAATAGAAGATGTTGAAGAATTATGACTTTTAAGGTGTCTTTTATATTTTTCTGCTTTTTTTTCACGATTTTCTTGGTGGGGTCTTGGATCTTGAGATGAGTATGAGTAAGAGATGTAGTGTTGTAGTAAGTAGCTGTTGTAGTAGTGCTAATAGGATTACTACTTGTTCTGCGAGGCACGGTATTCTCTTTTTAGCAGCAGTTGTTGTTAATTATGGCAGCAAATACATAAAAATAAATCTCATCCCACTATATGGATCTTTAAGGGGTCAAAAATGTCAAATTAATTGATTCAGGGCCCTGATGAAGATGGCTACGATTGGTTGGTCGAGGATATGTAACGTATGAAGACGGGAGAGTAGTTCCTATACTTTATTGGTTTAACTAGACACATAAACTAGTGGTTGCTTAAATAGGAAAACGATAAAAAATTTTCACTTGTATTCTTGTATTTACTCTTGGTTAGTTCTAAGTCCATTAAGTTAACATTTTGGCGATATGTTTACCATTTATAGTAAATAGTAAATACTTTAATAGTGGAATATTGAATTTATCTTTACTATTAGATATAATTTAATTTTTTGTTGGTTTTGTGTAACTTAAAAAAAAAAGAATTTTCTATATATTTAAATCATAAATATAACTTGTTGTTGTTGTAAGTCGTAAAAGTCATAAAGTAATTAAAAGAAATGTAATTAAAAAAAGCCATCTTATAAATGAATTGCACCTTGTTTTGACATTTCTTTTCTAATATTTCTTTGTAATAATAAAATTGCTAAAATTGCAAAAAATGATAAACCAATAGCTGGATAAAATGAATAAGTTAAAGCCATTTTATAAATATTATGAACATCAGTAATATATTCAGTTGGTAAATTTTGAACATTAATTGAATCTTTAATTAAATAATCAACTAAATAATAATCATCATCATGAATTAAAAAATATTCAATTAAATTATTTGAAACACTTCTTGTATAAACTGCTAATGATAATGAAACACCTAATACATTACCCATTGATTTAATTAATGAAACAACTGTATTTGCACTTGCTTGTCCTCTTTTACCAACTTTACCAATAATAAAAATTGTTATACCAACATTAAAACCACCAGCTCCAAATCCTGCAATTGTTAAACCAATTATAAATAAAATTCTCCAATTCCAAGAATCATCAATTGGATCAATAATTTTAATAATTAGAAATAAAATAATAAATCCAATAATATGAATAAATAAAGAAATCATTGAACTTAAAATACCAACATACATTGTTCTTTCTTCATTTTGATTAAATTTATTAATAATATAACCTTGAACTAATGAACCAATTGCTAAAGAAATAACACAAAACATTGTATAATAACCAATTCTTGTTATATCAATATGTTGAACAACTTGTAAATAAAGTGGAGTTATAAATAAAACCATATAAAGACCTAATGAATTAACACCATTAATAAAACCTAAAATACCAATTTGACCTTTAACTAAATATGGATCAATAATTTTTTCAATTGCAATATATTTTTCAACAAATAAAAATCCAAAAATTGAAAAAATTAATGATAATGAAAAACCTAATTTAAAATTAAATGATGTTTGTTCATTTGCACTTAATAAAAAGATTAATGATGAAATAATTAAATTTAAAAAAATTATACCACCAAAATCAACTCTTTTTAAATTTTCTTTTGTAAAAATTTCATGATCATCAGGAATATGATCTAATTTATTAACTTTAATCTTTGTTGATAATAACATACAAATTATAATTAATGGAGCTTGAATAAAAAATGTTAATCTCCAACCAATTGTTGTTATTAAAAATCCACCTAATGGACCACCAAGCATTGAAGAAGTTGAATTAACAATATTTTGATAACCCATATAAATACTTCTATCAGCTAAAGAAACGTTATCAGTAATAATTATACCTGTTAAAGTATAAATACCAGCAGCACCAATACCACTTAAAGCTCTTGCAATTGATAAAACTTGAACATCTTTTGCCATTGAAGAAATTAATAAACCTAAAGCAAAAAAGAATTCAGCAGATATTAATAAAGGCCATCTACCAATAATATCAGAAGTTTTACCATAAAGAGGTTGAAAAGCAGTTGAAGTTAATAAATAAGAAGTTGCAATCCAAGTAACTAAATCTGATTGATTAAAATCTGCAGCTATTGAATTCATTGTTGTTGAAACTATTGTACCATCTAAAGAGCAAAGGAAATTTGTTACCCAAAGAGTTGTTAAAATAATTTTAAAATTTGTGTCAGTATTTGTTACATCAGTTGGAGTTGTTGGTGATGATGGTTGAGATTCAGTATCATGAATATTTGAAGAATTTGAATCTTTAATTTTGGATGAAGGTAACCGTATTTGATGATATTGTTGTTGTTGAGTTTCAAGACTTGAATCATAACTTTTTGTATTATTATTATCTTCATCAGATGAATAATGTAAATCATTTAAATCTGGAGTTACAGGGATATGAAATTCTGATAATTTTATTGATGACATTTTGTTTTATTTATAAGATCTGTAGTTTGTTAGTTTATTTATATGATCTGTAGTTTTATAATGTATTTATATGAATTTGTGTGTATAAGTAATATGATGAATTAAAAATGCTTTTTTGTATAAGAATAATGAAAATTAAATATGTGTAGAAATTAGAATTAAAATAAATATGCAATGAAGTTTGAATGAAGTTTATATGATTGAGATGAATATATTGTGTATAGCTTTTATAAGATTGCTACTTTGTTTTTATTTATATATGAAGAGGTTAAGCCAACTTTGTAGACCTTAGATTATTAATTAGCTTATTTCTTTTCTCCTAGTGGTTATAGCCCAGTCAGTTTTTCCTTAACGACAGCAATTAAGAGAATGAAGTTGTAGATAGTATGGGAGATGAAGATGTGAGTGTCACTTCTAATGAATCTATCAAATTTCTAAAAACAAAAGAGAGTAAATTAAATTAAAATAAAGTAAAAATAAAATTAAAGTTATAAAAAAATTTGGGTGTTATAAAAAAAAAAAAATGGCTTACAATTTTTTAAATTTAAATTTAAATAATCGATTTAAATTTAAATAATCGGTTTCTCTAAAATTAAAGAATTTGGAAAAGTTGATTTTTATATTTTAAAGAGAGAAGAGAGTGAGAGTTGTTTTTTGAATGTGTTCTTTGTTTGAAGACTGTTCTACTATCTACTCTAAATATAATACAATGGTCTAATAACTACAAAAAAGAACCGAAACCAAACAATGCCCACTCAATCATTGGCCGAATTAAATTTCTTTTGTTAATTGAATATAGTTAATAGGATTTTAGAGGATGAGTTAAGACTTAAGACTTGATAGTTGATTCTTAACAAGTATGTGCACTGCTATAGTCTGTATATATTCCCATTAAATCCATTAATCTTTCATTACTTCAAATTGTTACAAATAAAAGAACAAAGAGAACAAAGAAAGTTTTTATCAGTTAAATCTTACAGCCGGTTTAAATCCGATCTCCATACTTGTTGCAGATTAACGCCGAGTTAAAGCCGGAATACAAATTAAATTTAATTTATAAAAAGGGATTTGTTTATTTAACTTTATAGATAGAATATATCAATTTATTTCAAATACATTCTTATAATAATACTTAAAGATGTGTAAAACTCTCAAATCTTTAATCAATTGTTTTGTTAAACATAGTACTAATATCTAAATTCCAATACATTATTGTAAAACTAATATTGTAATTAAATAGAATTCAGAAATATCATAATTGATTTATTAATTATTCAAAAAATTTCACTTTAGTTGCAGTTTAAAGAGTTTCAATTTGTAAATATTAATTTATCATGACTAATTATATCTAAATGACACTAGAAAATAACAGTATAAAAGAGAAGTATTCTAGAAATTTGTTAGCTCAATTTAAAAAATTAATTCTTATGAAAATTATGATTAGAGTATAATTTTTAATTATAAATAAAAGCTTTTTATGTTTTTTATGTTTTTGTGTAAATTAATTGTTTAATTCTTTGTTTTTGTGTCAAATTTAAAAAATCTTGACTTCCTAATTAAGTAATTATATTGAAATGATGGAAACTACTTACTAGTAATGTGAATTAAATTAAAAGGGATTGTTTATTTAACAAAAACTTATAAATAGAATACATAATCAAATGCATGCATTCATTAATCAACTAAGTTTAAATAATTTGTAAACGTTTTTTTCTTAATTGAATTTCAAATTAATTAAATCTTAGATATTGAAAGTTAAATAATTATGATATTATTGAATATGAATGTAAACCTTTATTAAATTGAAATTTGAATTAACAAATTGACAAAAATAAATATTAAACTGAATTAAGTAATCTCTGTCTTAATCATTCATAAATATTACAAGCATAGACTTTTTGTAATACACTGATATTTCATAATCTAAAGACAAATTCATCCTCTTTGAGTCTTCAGAATAGATCATACATAAAACAATTAACAATCAATGAAGCTTTTACCACTTTTATAAAAGAACATTTGTTATGAACTATTAATTAGAAAGAGGAAGAAAGAAAAATTTTGCCACCCAAATTTAATTTTTATAATCTAATTTAATTTAATTTGTATTGATTACTAAGGAAATCATATAATTTCTATCAAATTTAAAATACATTGTAGATAGTAAAAAAAGGGATGTTTATTTAACTAATATACTAAGTAAATAATTATATCTATCAATTACTAAATATATGAATTGTAATTGTAGATATAGATTTAGCTAAATAAGTTGATCTGATCAATAATATCATGAATTATAATATCCATATAAATATTTAGATCTAATCAATAATAAATTTGATATTCGCCTGTGTTTTAGAACTGGTTATTGCTGGATGATCATGATAATCCAGATGATCATTGGTAATATAATTATAGAAAATAAAGCTAGGGCCTAGGTAGTACTGCTGGATAATAATATTAAATACAAGCTGGAGCTCAAGTAAACATATAAAAGAGTAAAGAGTAAAGAGAAAAGAAAAACAAATTTATAAAAATAAATAAAAAAAAGTTCAGCGGTTGTAGACTTCCTAATTGAGTAATAAAACTGCAAACTACATGTTTTTTTTTTTTAATTAAGGAAAATGGATTATTTATTTAACTTTTAGAGAAGAATATATCAATTATTTCAAATACATTCTTATAATTAAATTTATAAATTAAACAATCTATAATTGTTTCTGTTAAATACTAGTTAATTAAGCATCATCATAATGGTAGTAATACAATATTGTAAACCAGCTAATCTTACAATGCTTAGATGAAAACTTTTTGGTGAACAAAGTGAACTTTATAACTATATGAGTGAACTTTCAGCCAATCAAAGAAATACAGCTCATGAAATAAAAAAGATAAAATCTATGTTAAAATCCATGACAAATATGAACTCAGAACAAAAAAAGTAATGATGTAATTTAACTTAATTGTTTCCAAAAATTATTGGTTTAAGTAATTCAAATTTCTCTTAAAATTAATTCTTATAATTATTGAAATAAATTGTGTTTTTGTGTAAATTTTCTTAATTCTTTGTTTTTGTGTCAATAAAAAACCTTGACTTCCTAATTAAGTAATAATTATATAGAAAACCAACTACATGTAGAGTATTGGAAAAGTGAAAAAGGGATTTGTTTATTTAACAAAATTATATAAAAAGTAATGTACAAATAAATGTATTAATCAAATCTAATTAATAGACTTATAGTAGTATCTAATTTTAATTAATAACTGGTAAATTAAATATTAGATCTTGTAAGTTAAATAATTATAATATTTAATGAATATGAATTGTAAATACTTTATTAAAATTGAATTTAATAAAATGAATGAATATGAATTAAAATAATAATCATCATTCATAAATATCACAAACATAGACTAATAGGTGAAATAAATTGGGACTATATCTACTAGAAAATTAATTAACAAAACTAAGTGAACATATTAACCATAATATCTATTATCTTCAATTATATCATACTAGTAGGCTTACTGACAGTAGAATATTAAATTAAAAAGAAGAAAGAAAAAAATTATTTTAATTTTTATAAACACAAAAACTTTCTTTATTTTTATAACTTTAAAATTACTAAAAAAGGAAGTCATATACTTATAAGATAATTGTAGAATTAAGTATAGAAAAGGGATGTTTATTTAACTAAATAGACTAAATAATAAACAATTATCATTGGTATAATCAAAAATCTATTAAAACAAATGGATAATTGTAGTAGAATCAATATAAATATGTATCAGAATATTTATTGATAAAGAAATAGTTAAATGATGATTATAATATTGTAAACATTTGAAATCAAATTTGGGAATAGATCAAAAGTAATATCCAAATAATATTTGATTTCAATACCTAATTAGATGTTTTTATTAAAAAAAAGAACAAATCATCTAATCTAATAGTCTGCAATTTAATTTTATAACTCTGTTAACGTAAATTTGCTATTTTACCCAACTCAAATATTCAATATCAAATGTCATCACACTGGTTCCAGAAGGTTACAACTTTAGTAACAATAAAAAGTTAATATTTGTCAAAATCGAATCGAGTCAAAAGTAAGGATAAAAATGATTGTAAGTTGTAACTAAGTTATAAGAAAGGAAAAAAGTAAATTTGTTTTTTAAGAAAAGGAATTTTTATAAATTTGCCACAAAAACAAAAAAAAAAAAAATCAGCGGTTAGAATTTCTAATTGAATAACTATAAAATTATAATTAAAGAAAAGGGATGTTTATTTAACTAAATAGTATTTATAATTACAGAAAACAACAGTAGTAGACCATGTTCTATAACATAACTAAATATTAATCTGTTCATAATATTATTGGAAAGTTAAACTCTTTTTGAATAAGGGTTATTAGATTAGAATCTATCCCATATTCTATCTTCTAACAAATATATTAACTCAATATTACAAATTACTGGGACATATCAAAAATTATTATTTCATCAGGTTACATAATAAACACAGCATTATCAAATGAAGTTTAAAATGTAAAAGAAGAAGAAAGGGATTTTTTTAAATTTTTTTTTTTTATATCTTTTTTTTTGTGTTTTTGTGTCTTTTTAAAATTACAATTCAATTCTTTTAAGATTAAGAAAAGATATTTATTTTGTTTCTTAACTATTGGATATGAATATATTTCAAAAGAATAGTTATCTTAATTCTTTAAAATATAAATCTATAATAAATAATTCTTATTAAAGACTTCAATTAGTTAATTTGTTTTATTGAATATTTGGAACAATTATGAAATTAAATTCACTTTTGTAAAAGAGATCAATATAATTATCACTACTCTTATTAATGAATAATGGAATAACAATTAAACAATCATATTTCAAATTTAATTCAACTTTTATTTTCAAAGGTTTAAAATCTGGATAATTTGATATTAAGATAATATCACTAATTCAAAACGTTTAATCATCAATTTGTATTGATCAAATCCAACATATTTTGTATTCTAAAGAATTAAAAAGTAAAACGTTAAAAGTATGTATTGATTATACCAATTTATATATTAAATTTTGAATCTGTAGAAAAACTTCATGATCTGAGTCATAGATTTAAAATTATTAAAGTTTCAATTGAGGCTTAATGTGTCTCATATGAATATTAATCAATACTACATCTATCCATTAGTAGTAATATCTAACTTCAATTGTAAACTTTGAAATGTTGAAATTGTTTAATTTTAATTTTGAGTTTTTGTGTCATTATAATCTTATTTCCGAATTTAAAACCGGAGATCCTCTATTTTAGCACCGAATTAACCCCGTTACTATCTACATTGATTTTTCAAAATATATGAATAATGGATAGTGAAAATAAAAGTAGTAAACCAATTGTACAATTATAACTTGTGATATATAGTTAACATTATCAATAGCAGTTGCAGATCATAAATTGATATTTTCACGGGTAAATAAATCTGCTAATTCTGTCAATACACGTAAATTCTAGGAACCAACCACCTAAATTTTAAAAAAACTGAACACAAAAAGAAAACACTAGTAATTCTATGGTATCTACCATATATCGTATCATCCATCTATTGAATTAACATGTAGTAGTAGTATCTAATCAATTGTACTGGTAGGAGTTGAAATAATTGGTACTATAGTAATATCTTGAAAATAATTCATTTGTGCAAGAAATATTTTTATGTTAGATCATCAGAATATTTTGTAAAGAGTAAATTTTATAATTGATTGAAATCTAAACTCTAAATTGAATATCATTAGTAGATTGTAATTGACGGTTAAACTGAATATTTTGTAAAAACTAAAGTAAAATGGCTGGTAATTTAACTACTTTTTATATATAAAAAACATAATTACAAGATCTTTTGAAGTAAAAGTATAAGAAAGAGAAGATCTTAAATTCTAAAGGTAAAATAATATAATTCTAGACCGGCATTTCTCTAAATATTTTTTTTTTTTAATTTTGGTGTTTTTGTAATTTGTACCATTGAATCCACCATATTTAAACTTTTTGTTTTTGTGTACCTAATCGCAGAGAGCCTTGTTAGATCTTAGATCAATTCAAAAGGAGGTTGATTTAGTTACTAGTTACTAGTTAGAACGATTGTATTCTCAACTACTAAACTATCTAATTGAAATAACACATAAAGTTTTACGTTTTACGCCCTCTGGATTAATTTTCCAGCCATAAAAATAAAATAGTTTTTCCATATTGCTGCAATTAGAGTTATTTGATAAAACTTTTAAAGAAGAAATTAGTTATTAGATGCTTGTTGAATCTCATTTATCAAACATTCTTTTTAATTTTATAATCAGGTACTTGTTTTCTTGTTTTACTAGTTTTGTAATTTCTTTGAGACACAATTGTTCAAATAAAGAATACCAGCGTAAAGTTTATATATCTCCATTTGATCTCATAACTTTTCACATATAGAACTTCTCGAGGCTAATGCTTATATGTGCTTTAACTTTTAACCAATAACCAGCCATTAAAACAATTGTATAGTTATAGTATCAAAGCCATTTGCTCGACACCTCTTTTTTGAAGTTAGACTTTTTTGTTTGTAGAAAGGTATAAAGCCTTTAAGAACGGTTTAAGCACTCAGTATTAAGCTTGTACTTTGTTGATCATCGATTAACACTTTGTTAACATAAAATTCGAGAGGTACCAGCGTACCAGCAAGTAGTTGTAGCTTGTAGCAACAAGAGAGAGTTAGTTTAGCTGGCTGATATTGAGATACTGAGATACTCTGATAGACTGATACTATTAACGTAACTAAGAGTAACATTCAGATCTCAAGCTAAATAATCGTTTCATTGAAGTGACACAGCCAGAACGAAAAAGAAAAAATTTTTGCAACATGTTCTGCTAACAAAAAAAATTGAGAAGCTTCAACTCATAGAAAACACATAAAGAGATGAAGAGATGAAGTTAAAGTATTGAACGTGGTCTACCCCTTAACAAACTAAACTAAACAACCAACAATAAATAAATAAAATTCACAAAAAATTTTAACGTGTTTTTATGTTTACTTTTTTATTTATTTTTATTTTTATTTTTTTACGTGTCATTTTTTGTCGACGTTGAAATTTTGAAAAAGAAAGTAAAAAAAATTATATATAAATAAGTTAATTGAACCCCTTTTTCTCTCTTCTTTCTATTTCTTTCTCTTTGACGACATTTTTGTCTATTTTATATATATTTTAATATTACTACATTCTTACAATGAAAGGTTTAATTCTAGTCGGTGGTTATGGTACAAGATTAAGACCTTTAACTCTTTCAACTCCAAAACCTTTAGTTGAATTCGCTAATAGACCAATGATTTTACATCAAATTGAAGCTTTAGCTAAAGCTGGTGTTACAGATATTGTTTTAGCTGTTAACTATAAACCTGAAGTTATGGTTGAAACTTTAAAGAAATATGAAGCTGAATATGGTGTTAATATTACTTTCTCTTTAGAAACTGAACCATTAGGTACTGCTGGTCCATTAAAATTAGCTGAAGATGTTTTAAAAAAAGATAATTCTCCATTCTTTGTTTTAAATTCTGATGTTATTTGTGAATATCCATTTGAAGAATTAGCTAAATTCCATAAAGCTCATGGTGGTAAAGGTACCATTGTTGCTACTAAAGTTGATGAACCATCAAAATATGGTGTTATAGTTCATGATATTGCAACACCAAATTTAATTGATAGATTTGTTGAAAAACCTGTTGAATTTGTAGGTAATAGAATTAATGCTGGTCTTTATATTTTAAACCCTGAAGTTATTGATTTAATTGAATTAAAACCAACTTCAATTGAAAAAGAAACTTTCCCAATTTTAGTTAATGAAAAACAATTATATTCATTTGATTTAGAAGGTTTCTGGATGGATGTTGGTCAACCAAAAGATTATATTAAAGGTACTGAATTATATTTACAATCTTTATCCAAGATAGCTCCAGAAAAATTAACTTCAGCTGATTACGTTCAAGGTAATGTCTTAATTGATTCAACTGCTAGTATTGGTTCTGATTGTAAAATTGGTCCAAATGTTGTCATTGGTCCAGATTGTCATATTGGTAATGGTGTTAGATTACAAAATGCTATTATCTTAAAAAATTCAACTGTTAAAGATCATGCTTTAGTTAAAAATTCAATTGTTGGTTGGAAATCAACTATTGGTAAATGGTGTAGATTAGAAGGTAGTTCAGTCTTAGGTGAAGATGTTGAAGTTAAAGATGAAATCTACGTTAATGGTGGTAAAGTTTTACCTCATAAATCAATTAGTTCAAATGTTGAAAAAGAATCAATTATTATGTAAAATCTTTTTATGAAATCTTAATAATAATAATAATAATTGTCTGTTTTCCAATCTCTTTAAACTAATAACTATAAAATACTTTAATTAACATTTATATACCTGTTTTTATTAAAATATAATTGTAGTTTTATTATAAAAGAATTTCTAATTTAAACCATGTGTATAGACCCCAAACCCCATATATCCAAATTAGGAAATTACAAACTCCTTTCAAAAAAATTTAAAGATCAACAAAATATACTCCTTTCTTATTAATCTTTTCTACATATATAACCCATGGTGAACTATGATGAACCCAACAACAACTTTACAATAAACTCTTACAAATTAAGTTGAAATCATAAAAAACTTTCATGTATGTATAAAATAAAAAACACTATAATAAGCAATTAAACAAAAAGACAAAGCAATCAAATAAAATCATATAAATACAAACAAAAAATAAGGAATATATAGCAAAGGAAGAAAAAATCAGAAGTAAAAGATGGGTATAAAAAAAGGGAAATCATAAAAAGATGTATATAAAATAAAATGTATAAAAAAACTCAACCCATTCAAGCTTCAACTAATGAAGCAGCATCAGTATATTCATCTAATCTAATTGGTGAATCTAATCCAGTACGAGTTGTTGAAGGTCTTGAATCTTGACGTTCTTCATAATGTAAATCAAGATTTGGATTATGGAATGGATTTAAATCTTGTTGAATTAAAGTTTCATCATAATTTGCTTCATCATCACTAGCATAATCATTATCACTATTTTGATCATTATTTTGAATATCAGATGATGAAGATAATGAATTAATTTCATTTAAATATCTTAAAGGTGTTTGATTTTCTTTATATGATGATTGATATGGACTTGATAAAGATTTTGAATTTGAAAAATTTGATAATTGAATTGGATCATATTGATAATCTTGATCAATAGTATTTGAAGTAGTATTATTATTTGAATAATAATCACTTGTAATTGTTGAAGTTCTATTATCTCTATTTGGTGAAGAATTTAAAGAATTTGAATTTGAATTTGAAGTTAAATAATCATGATAATTAATTTCATTAATCATTAAATCTTTTAAATTACCAAAACCTTTATAATTTGAAATATTTTTAATTTGTGAATTAAATAAATTATTATAATTAATATTTTCATCATTTTCATTATTTAAAGAAATTTTTAACCAATTATCAACAATTAAATCAAAAGCCATTAAAGTTGTTAAATAATGAACTTTTGGTAAATTTGGTAAACCAAATAATAAAGAATTAACATCATCTTTATTTGAATTTAATCTTTTTGGTCTACCATATAATTTAAAACAATCAAAAATTGGTATTAAAGTTCTAATTAAAGTTTCAAAATTTTTAACACCATTATGAGAAATTGGTATTATTGAAATTGAAGAATTTTTAAAAATTAAATTTGAATTTGTTGAATTTGATGATGATGAAGAATTTGATTTAATTGAAGAAAAAGAATTTATTCTTGAATGAGTTTTTGAATTAATAAAAGAATTTGATCTTGATCTATTATTTAAATTTGTAATTGGAGAATTTAATGGAGAATTATCATTACTTAAATTATTACCAATATTATTTTCATAATATTTAAAATCACCAATTATTGTAAATAAAGAAGAATCATCAATCATATCAATATTTAAAGGATATTTTGCAAAACAATTTGAAATTAAATCAATTGATAAAATTAAATTTTTTTTTGTAATTCTTGAAGAATTATAAAATTGAATTGAACCAAATTTTTTTTTATTTGATGATGGAATTATAACAAAATAAGCTTTAATCCAATTTTGATTATTATTACCATCATTAATTTTAATATTACACCAATCATCATGTTTAAAATTAGTTTCAGCTAAAATAACATGAATATCTGATAAAGTTGGAGCTTTTATTGATAATAAAGAAGCTGTATAAGATTCATTTAATCTAATAATTTCATAATTTGATAATTGAATAACTGACCAAAATTGTTGTAATTTTGATAAATCATTAAATTTTAAAATAATTTTTTTAGAATTTTGATTTGAAGAATTTGAAGAATTTGATAAAGAAATTTCTAAATTATTTAAATTAAATTTATAATTAAAATATTCTAAAATACTAATTCTTTTTGAATTATTTATAATAATTTGAGAACCTTTTAAAATTAAATCATTACATTTAATAAAATTGTTATTATTTGATTTAAAATAAATTTCATCATCATTAATAAAATGAGCATAAATTCTTGAATTTTGACAATTAATTAAAGTTACAACAGGTAATAAATCGTTATAAATTGGATGATTTTTAAGATAATTGTATTGATTCATTATATTTGAACCATTATTATTATTCTTTGTTGAAGAAGAAGAAGCAGCTGTTAAAGAAGTATAAGAAGAATTTGGAGTAGTTAAAGAAGATTCAACATTTGATAAGTTTGAATTTGAATTTGAATTTGGGTTTGGAGAGAATGTAGTTGAAGATGGAGTTGAAGTTGTTGAAGAAGGTTGAGAATCCAAATCTTTCTTATTAGTTGAGATAGAGATAGCAGGTCTCTTTTTGAATATATTTTTGATAGCCATTTTCCTTTGAGTTTTTTTAAATGTGGCAAAAAGACGTTAAACGAGTGAAGACAAGAGATAAGGGGATAGTTATTCCAATATATATACTCTTTAAAGCAACGAAAGACAAGATATTAAGAGTAAAAGGGGATAAAAAGATGGAAAGTGGCAAATTAATTGAAAAAGCTTAGAAATTTTGAGGTTTCCTTATTTTTTTTTTTTTTGCTTAAAAACTTTTCTTCGTTATCTTGAAATTTAATAGATGATGTGTTCAGTAGCAAAAAATAGAAGAACAGAACAGTGAAATGGAAACTAGATGAAATATAATTAAATAAAGAAACAAATCAAATCAAATCAAAATCAAAATCAAAATAAGAAAACTAAACAAAATTTATAAAGATTCAATTAAAAAAAAATTGGTTAAAACGGTTTTTTTATTTTAATTTTTTCAACGTCATAAAATTTGAATTTTTTTTATTGTTCTAAAATTAATTTTTATTGTTTTTGTGGTTTTTTCAATTTTTCAATTTTGTTAATTTATTTCTATTAGTTTTTGGTTCTGTGCAGTCAGTTGTTGTTTCATCTGTTTGTTTATTGGTTTGTTTTTTAACGGTGTCTCCACAATTTCTAAATTCTAATTTTGGGTGTTGCGTTCTTGGTCTGATTAACACACCCAAATTTCTTATTATTTTCTTAATACTCATATATTTTATGTTGATGGAGGTATCGATTCTTCTTCTTCTCTCCTCTATGTTGCATTTGTAGGCTGTACCCTTTCACTCCTTTTAGCTTATGTCTTGACGTCTTGACGCTTTTTTGGTGTAAATTGAAAGCATATACACTTATTAAATATGGCTCATCTCTTTTCTTCTCTCTATAGTATTCAGTATATTTATTATTCAGAGTTCAGATACTGCTCTAATAGGTTCATATTGTTCATCTAATCATACACATATATGATATAACTAAACTTCTATTGATCTAAGATCGGTTGATCATCACTAACCGATCTTTTTTCCTATTATTCATTCATCTTGTGACTAATTTAAATTTCTATATTTATCCACATTCGTCCCTTTCTATTATTTAATGTATAATTACAATTGAATATTTAAAAAAACGTTTTAACAAATTGTTTATTTATAAAACCTCTCATTAAAGTTTATTCTCATTATTTACCTTCATTAAATTTCATTAAGTTTATTCATTAGCAATTCTCTTCTTCTTCTTCTTCTTCTTCTTCTTCTTCTTCTTCTTCTTCTTCTTAATTCATTAGCAATTCTCTTTCAAACTTCATACATATCCATCCATCTTCATCTTATTCAATAATGTAATCTTTTCAGTTATATTTAAACTATTATTACCTTTCTTAAAAATTAAATATTTTCTCTTTAATCTTTCATTTGGTGCTGATGATTTAAATCTACATAATTTTTTAATTCTTTCAATCTCCTTTTCTTTATCACTCATATCTTCTTCATTCTTAACATTCTTAAATTTATCACGAATATTATAATCATAATCATCTCCTATATCTGGTTTAATTGAATCTGGATATTCTAAATCATTAATATTACTATAATTTGATGGTTTACCATTATTAAAACGTAAATTTTGAATCATATTAGCACTTAACCCACCACTATTAGAATTGTTTCTATAATCATAATTATAACTACTACCACCTCCATAACTATGACTAGATCCTGATCCATGATTTGAATTACCTCCACTAACATGTCTATTACCACTATTATTATTATTTCTACCACCAATTGGTGCTTTATTACTATTTCCTAAATCATCACTTTCATCAACATTATTATTATTTCCATGTGATCTTTCCCTATATTTACTAATTGGAATTGAACCAGGAGCTCCTCCTCTGTTACTTACAGGTGGAGCTCTACTATTATATGAATATTGTTGTCCTTGTCCTTGTTGTCCTGCTGCAAAAACTTTAGTATTAGTCATTGGAATACCATTGACCCCTGTAGCACTCATACCTGGTGGTTTCATTCCTGCATTTGGATTTGAATATCTTTTTGGAATTGGTTGATGAGTTTGTGGTGGTGAATGTGCAGGTTTATATTGTGATTGTTGTTGTTGTGGAACTTGTGAAGGTTGTTTTGGAATTGCACCACTACCATACCCTGGTCTAGTACTATAACCACTTTGATACCCAACAGGTGGTCCACCATTTGGATTCCCATAGTTCAATGGCACTTGTTGACGTTGACCTTGTTGTTGTTGTGGTTGTTGTGGTATTGGTCTTGGACCTCCTCCATATTGACCATTGTAATGTTGTTGTTGTTGATTTGGGATTGTACCTGGACCTCCTTGACTTGGACCTTGTGGATAACGTTGATACTCTTGACCACCAGGATAACCCATATTTGTTTTGTTTATATTTGAATTTGAATTTGAATTTGATAAATTTGAAGAAGAAGGATAATTTTGATTTTGATTTTCATTAACAAAATTTTTAGAATTTTCAAAATTGGTTGGTCCACTATTAGTATTAGAATTTCTAGGTGGAATATATTGATTTGGATTTGATCTTGAATTAAGGAATTGAGATCCTGTTGGTGGACGATTCAATGATGGTGGTGGTCTATATCCTCCAAATTGTGGTTGTTGTTGTTGTTGTTGATATGGATTTGGATTTGAATTAGGATTATATTGATATGAATTTGATTGTTGTTGTAATGGTGGTCTTTGCGTTGATGAATTAACTCTTTGAGAATTTGGTGAATTAATTCTCTTCTTTAAATTAGCTAATACTTGTTCTTCAAAAGTTGGATTTGAATTTGATGGATCTTCAGTTGATTCTTGAATCTTCCATTGTCTTTCAATATTTTCAATTTCTCCTTGAAATCTATTAGCAACTTGTTTAAAATATTTTAATGTATTATTTAATTTTGATTTTGCTTTAATTGTATAATCAATAGCTCTATATTCTTTTAAATCTTCAATAAATCCTGTTAATTGTCTTTGTGCTTTAACACCTTTAATATCACCTTTTAAAACTTTATCCATTTTATTAACCAAAATTTTTAATGATGCAACAACTGTATCAATATAATCCATTTTAGAAGGTGTTGGAACTTCTTCTTTTCCAACTGTAGAAGTTTCATTACTGTTTGATGATGGATCACTAAATAATTTATTAACTTCTTCATCTTCATAATCATCTTCATAATCATCATTATATTGTTGTTGTTGTTGTTGTTCTTCTTCTTCATAACCACTAGGAACTTTTCTACGTCTTGGACTAATACTATTATCTTCATAATCTTCATCATTATTATCTTCTTCTTCTTCATCATCATAAACAATCTTCTTTCTCTTTCTTCCACTTTTCAAAACTTTATAATCGTCATCAGTAGCATTCAATATTTCATGATTATGATATTCTTCTTCACCAGATGATAATTTTGCTTTATATTCTTCTTCAAAATCTGCATTTGGAATTAATTCTTCTTCACTTGATCCATCATCATTAAAAAATTTTGGATCAACATAATCATTTTTTTCTTTATTTAAAACTGAATGTTTTCTAAAATCATTTTCACCAATCATTTCTAAATCATCACTATCATCATCATCATCATTGTTATTACCATTTTCAGAATCATTATCACTAACATCAAAATAATCATGATTACTTTGTTGATTACTTTTATTAGCAAATTCTTCAACATCTTTTAATGAAGGATCATTTAAAAAATTCCATAATCTTTTAGCTTCTTTATTTGAAGATTTTAATTTAAAAGATAAATATAATTGTCTTGCATCTTGAGCACTACACCATTGACCATCAAGATGTTTTGATAATGTAGTTTTAACAGTTTCACAATTAAATTGTGATAATTTATCTCTATAAAATAATTCATGAACAGTTTCTAAATCTGGATCTTCTTCACCTAATAATAATTCTTGTAATCTAATTAAATTACAAATTGATACAAGAGCAGTTGCATTAACACCACCATCTGAAAGTCTTCTTAATAAAGTCATTGGACGTGTAATTGTATCTTTATTTCTTCTTGTAATTTTAATTGAAAATCTAAATTCTCTTGTTAATTCATTGACAGTGAAAACAGTTCTATCAAATTTTGGAGTTTCAGGAGTTAAACCACCAGAAAAACTTGATGGAACACCATAAAAATCATCAGTTGAAGAAGTTGCAATCCAATATTTTTTTAAATCTTTTTGAATTGTATCAATTGGATATTCACCAGCTTCTGATGGATTAAGTTCAAATTCAAGAATTGGTTTAACAATACCTAAAAAACCATGTTTTCTTGTAAATTTAATTACATCTGATGCAGGAGTCCAATGACCACCACAAAGAGATTGATCACCTCTTATTTTAAAATTCTTATAATGCCTTAGAAAAGATCTTGGAACTAATGGATTATAATTTCTTTTAAATTTTTGATATAATACAAAGATTTCATCAATATTAATTCTACCTGAATCACATTCTCTTAAAATTCTAATTGAACTATCAAAATTTGGAGTTGCAATATATTCATAATATTCAAACCCCCAATAAATAACTTTTGCAACACGATCAAAATTTAAAATTGGACAAACTTTATAATAAATTTGAAGTTTACTAGCTAATAATCTTGCATCTTCTAATGGAATCCAATAACCATAAACTCTTGGATTTGAACGATCTTTTATTATATGAAGATTTGGTAAATGTATTATTTCAGATTCAAATTGTTCATATGACATATCAGTTGTAAAATCAAAAAATTTAAGTACATTAATCCAACTACCAAGTTTCTTTCTAATTAATTCATATTCACCTTCTTGATAAACATAATATTCCAACTAAAAAAAAATTAAACAATTGTATAGTTAGTAAACAGAATGAGCTATAGATTGACATTGAGCTGTTAAATAAGATGGGGATCAATATCTAAAACCTTTGTTTTCAATTCAAATTCAACAAACTTACATTTCTGTAAATAATAGTCTTCATTGCCTTCAAATCTTTGGCGTTTGCCTCTTTGGTGTATCTTATTGGACCATTCATAATAGTAGAATGAAACGATTCAAAAATATAACTATTAAAACCTGAGTTTGAATTAATAATTGTAATTAATTAAAAACAAATAAATAACATAAAATAATTAAATTTGGCAATTTTTGGAGAAGAGGGTAATGGTCGGAATTCGAATTTTATATATACAGTATTAAAAACGAATTCCGACTCTCTTATTTTTTTTTACTGAGATGAAATTTTATTGTTACCACAACAATATTAGAAAAGATTAATAGATTTATAAATTATTTTAAGAGGGTTAAAAAGTCATACCTGTGTTTCAATCATTATTGTGGTATAATAATCATTTGTTTCATTTCAATTCTTATCAATTTTGCAGTGTTTTTTTATCATATTTTTTTTTTGTTTTTGTTCAAAACTTTGCAGGCAGAGTTTAAGGAAGAATAAAAGATTAGATTTATAATTTATCTCTAGGAAGAAGAAAAGAATAAAGAAAGGTATAAAGATATAAGGAATCATATCATTAGTTTGAAATTGATTGAAAGAGAGAGAAAAAAATACTTATTTGATTAACTGTTTTACTTGTCTGGAAATTTTTTAAGAAAGGATAAATATCTCTCCATCATTACTATCATTATATTCAGGAACACAATCAATATAAAATGGATAAGGTATACACAGCTACATATTCAGGAGTAACTGTCTATGAACACATTAGTGAGACGGGCTCTGTTATGAGAAGAAAGAATGATGATTGGGTTAATGCAACACATATTTTAAAAGCAGCAAATTTTCCAAAGGCAAAACGTACAAGAATCTTAGAAAAAGATGTTCAAGTAGGAGTTCATGAAAAAGTTCAAGGTGGTTATGGTAAATATCAAGGTACTTGGGTTCCTTTAGAACGTGCTAAAAGTATAGCTAATGAATTTGGTGTATCTGATAAATTAGCAGAATTATTTAATTTACAAAGTACAAATGGTTTAAATTCTCCACCTCCAGCTCCAAAACATCATCATGCTTCAAAAAATAATTCAATAAATTCATCAATGACGCTGAAAAGTAAATCAAATTCAGCAACAATGGCAAGAAAATTGAAAAGTATGCCTGCTCCTTCATCAAAAACTTCAGAACCTTTACCAACATCTACATCAACAACAATTACATCAAATAAAGCAGATCCACAACTAATACCAGGTTCTTCAATAACGAAAAAGAGAGGTAGACCAAAGAAGTCTTCAACACCCATAATAACAGATATTCCAGATACATTAACTGATAGAAGATTAATTCCAAAAGTGGCGAGTGAATCAACATCAGTACTTACATCTTCACCTCCAAATTCTGCAAATGATTTTACAAGAGATGATCAATACATTAGTGAACCAGAACTTAATATTCATGATGGTATATCGAGTGATATTGAAGATCCAGTAAGTTTATCATATATTGGAGGTACACCTTCACCAAGTGAATTTATGTCAGATACAGATTTAGCCAATGCATTAAGATCACCAAATCAAAAAATTAGTCAATCTGCAAGATTAAGTTTAGAAAAAGCTATCAATAGTCATACAGATCATTTAAGATCAGTTTATCCAGGTATTGAAGATAATAAATGGTTTGATCAAAATAATGAATATATTACAAGATTAGTTGAATATTTTATGTCACCTGATGAAGATTCAGTTCATGATCAAAAAGTTCCAGATTTTTTAATACATCCTCCAAGTAATCTTAATGTTGATCAAATAATAGATGATGAAGGTCATACAGCTTTCCATTGGGCATGTGCTATGGGTAATCCAGAAGCAGCTGAATCATTAATCAATTTACATGCAAATTATAGAAGTATTAATAATATTGGAGAAACACCATTAATGAGAGCTGTTATTTTCACAAATTCATATACAAAGAAAACATTCCCAAGATTAGTTTCATTATTAAGTGATTCAATTTTTGATTTTGATTCAAATCATCAAACAGTTTTACATCATATTTCAAAAGCTTCAAAAGTTAGAATTCCATCAGCTTATTATTATATGCAAATTATTTTAGGTAAATTAAATGAAAGTCAACCATCAGAAAGAGTTCAAGGTTTTATTAATTTACAAGATAATGAAGGAAATACTGCTTTACATTTATGTGCAAGAAATTCAAATAGAAAATGTATTAAACTTTTAATGGATCATAAAGCTGCTTCAGGTATTAGAAATAATCAAGGCCAATTAGCTACAGATATTTTATTGGAGAGTAAAGCACCAAAGATTCAACAAAGATATGAAGAACATTTAAGAAATAAATCAATAAGAGATAAAATTAATAATAATATTGATCAAATGAATGGTAATGGTAAATTATTATCACAACATAGAAATCAAGTTCCTTCACCTCATATATCAGAAGCTGCAATTGATGCAACACATAAAGTATCATCTATCTTGGTTGACTCATTAAATCAATTATCTAATGCATATGATAATGAATTTCAAAGAAAAGAAATGGATATTAAAGAAGTTGAAGAACTTTTAATTAATATGAATGAAGAAACAAGAATGACTAAATTAAGAATATTAGAATATCTTGGTGAATCATTAGATGATAAACAAGTTCAATCTAGAGTTCATTTAGTTGAAGATCAAGTCAAAAGATTAGAAACTTTAGTAAAACAAAGAGAAACAAAATTGGGTAAAATTATAGAAAGATCACAAAGTAAAGAATTAAATAAATTAATGAAATCTACAAATGTGGAAAAAGAAGAAGTTGGAAGTAGTAGTAGTAATGATAATGATGAATTGATGAAAGATGCAACTGAATTAACAAAACTTCAATTAGAAAGAAAAGAATTAGTTAAGCATATTATAGAGTTGAATGGTGGTGAAGATTCTTTTAATGAAAAAATTCAAAAGTATATTAGACTTATCTCTGCAGCATCTGATGTTCCATTGGATGAAGTTGCAGTTAAATTGGATGATTTATTAAAAGAAATTGAACAAATTTAAAGTCCTTGATGATTATTGTTTTTGTGGTCTTTGAATTTGTTTGTAAAAATAAAAATAAAAATTTAATGAAATTTTAATGAATATATATTGTAACTATAGCCATTCAAATCAAATTATGATTGTAGCATAAGATAAACAATACCTCTAAATAATCATTATGTCTGTTTACCACAAAAACTTCTAATTATAATTCGTTTTTATTTCTGTCGATGGAATTTTTCATTTTCAACATCGCTTGAACCACAAAAACAAAAATTAAAAAATAAATACCTAAAACTTTTATAAACCACAAAAAAAGAATATCAATAGAAACTTCAGAATCACAAGTTTCATCTAAAGTATTTAATTCATTCATAAAAAATTGCAAAAGTAGCAAAAAAACAAAGAATGATTTCGCCCAGGATCGAACTGGGGACGTTCTGCGTGTTAAGCAGATGCCATGACCAACTAGACCACGAAACCATCTTATGAAAACCATAAAATTACGGAAAAATACACGATTCTCGAGGTCACGTGACTTCGACTTTGTAGCGCTTGATTTTGTGTCAATTAATGAATAAAATTAAGATTTTAATGTTTTAAATTAAATTTCATAATTAGTTTTTGTGTTTCTGAAAATTATAGAGTTATTGGAAAAGTTTTAAATAGTTTTATCTGAAGTTTTAATATTGTAGATTCTTGAAGAAACCGGATTACATAAGCGCCTTTTTAAAAAATGGTAATAATTCCATCAATATTTAAGATATTGCAATGAGAATATGATTAGTCATTAGCTCTAATTTGGTATATTATGATTAAGGTGTTAAATCAAAAAAATAATTCCTAAAGTGTGATTTTGAGGTCAAAATTAAGAGTAGTGATAGGTACAGAGGAATTTCGAATTTCGGTAAACTGAGATATTGGAGATTTTAGTGATTTTTAGAAGTGGTATTTTCCATATAAAAAGTATCTTATCAGAAAGAAAGTATATAACTATGTACCTATTAATTCATTTATGAAACTAAAACAATTAAAATTCTCAGTAATATTTACAGATTAAATTTTATTCCCTTTAAAAGTTAACGCTTTTAGAAAGAGATTTTTAATTTTTCAGCCTAAAGAAAAAAACCTAAAAACTTTTGAAGGAAAAAAAAAAAATTTATCAATCTCATCTTTGTGTAACTTCAATCTTTTATTTATCTTAATTGTTTTAATCATTTTTATTCAAGATGTCATTGCCTATAAAGTTAGAGTTCCTGTATGTTTATTATACTGTTTGATAAGTTTGAAAATACATTTACTAACATAAATTTAATGGAATTTAATAGTGGTGGTTTAGATGTAATTTTTAATTCACAAAGATACTATAAAATTGAATTACCAGCAAAAGAAGATAATAGTACATTAATAATGAAAGATTTAATAGAATATATAGCTACTAATATGATTAAAGATGCAAAAGATGTTGAAGTCTTTTTAGAAAATGGTACAGTTAGACCAGGTATTTTAACTTTAATAAATGATACTGATTGGGAATTAGAAGGTGAAGAAGAATATGAATTAGAAGCTGGTGATGTTATTGCATTTACTTCAACTTTACACGGTGGTTAATTTTAATTTTAATTTTAATTTTAAATAAATATGCATTCTGTTTTTTTGTTTTTAATATTTATCTATATAGGAAATAATCTACAACCTAATAGACCTTTACCTGGCCAATTTGTTGATGGTATTAAAGATAATGAAACTTTTTCATCATCATTTCTTAATATTATTAATTCAATAGATTTCTTTTCATAAATATGTTAGTATTAATTCTCTAAATAAAAGAGGGAAAGAAAAAGGTAAACTTACTTCTTGATTATTTGTAACTAATTTTGCAACATTTGTTAATTTTTCATGATTTGTATGATTTAAATTACCAAAAGATATAATTAAATCATCAACTTTTAAACCTGATGTATGAGCAGGACTTTGATCCACAACTTCTGTAATTTTAGCAAATGGTATTAGTAAAGATTCATCCATTATTATATCATTATCATTATCAATATTTTTTGTATTTGAAGTTGATTGTGATTTATCTTTTTTAAATGCATCAATTAATTTTTCATTTAATTCATCAATTACTACTTTTAAATCATTTCTTAATTTTATAATTTTAATTCTTTTCATTCTTATATCAATTATATCAATATCATCTCTTGGATAACCATCAAAAGTTGTTAATGAAGAATTCATTGTTATATTTTTGGAATTTAGATATTGGAAAAGTTTATGTAATTCTGATTCAATTTCTAATTTTATTATATCCAATTGTTCAAGATCATAAGTCTTAATTTGATCTATGTTATAAGATGGATTATAACTATCATATTCTTTATTCAATACTTTAAATCCGTTTTCCATTTTGTTGTAATGTTGAAGTAAAAGTAAAGTATAAATTTTGCCTTCAGGAATTTTTTTTTGATTTTTCTAGAGTAAATTTTGTTAAGGTACACAAAGAAGAGAAATAGAGAAATAGCAAAGACACACAATGAGGTAAGATATTAGTTTTAAATGACTTTATAGTACAGTTATTTATGACTTAATTTAGAGTTTTATACAATAATTGTTCAAATAGAATGATCTCAACCGTCATCTCAAATCTCTAGTGGTTTTTCCTATACTTCTCCATATTATCTTATCACAAAATCACAATTAGTACTGGTTGACTTGATTGATGTTTTATCGGTTGATGAAGGTTGAAGATGAAGTGGAAACCGACTTAAGATCTTTAATTTAAATAGACGGATGCTGTTTCATTGTTTTATTATTAATAAACTTCAATTGGGTGATTTTTTAAATTTTGACAATGGTTAATTATTAACTGAAAAATTTATATAATAAAACAGCAAAATTAAAAATTACTATAAATTTAACACTTTATCCTTAATTTTTAATTATATTTTTATTCTTTAATTATTAACTATCAATAAAATGTTACAATCAATCAAATCAAATTTATTAAGACAAACTTCAAGATACACTTTAGCTGCTAATACTAATATCTTACGTACTGCTAATTTCAGCACTTTAAATAACTTTGTTAGAAAAGCTGATCATGAACATAATATTCCAGGTAAAGATGATAAGAAATTCTTTTCTGAAGAAATATCTAATGAAGAAATAAAGCAAAATAAAGAAGTTGATGATGCTTTCAAAGCTGGTAAAATCAACTCTAAAGAATTTGTTGATTCCCATACTAAAGGTTTCAAGGACTTGCAAGAAAAGGGTAAACGTACTCCAGAAGAACAAGAAAGACCTGAAGATTTAATGTAATGTGTGTATTATTTGTATATGAGGAGTTAATTAATTATATTTATTGCTTTTAAAGATAATAATTGTAGAGTTTAGTATGAGTCCATATTTAAGTACTTTGTGGTGTCCAGATGTTTTTGTTTTTTTGTAAATGGCGAATGTTGGAAATTAAAATTAGATAACTTTATATTTAGTCATTCTGAATTCAAACTTTGAGTGCTTAAAGAGAACAAGTGTATAACTCACAATTGCTAGCTTTACAATGACCAGTGGAACTCCCAATGGGATAGTAAAGTCTACGAAATCTGTCTCTGAACTATCTGTTCTGGTGGAAGAGTTTATTAAGGATTTAGAGATTGAAAGCTTCTTGAGATGTTTGGAGAAATCATTCCAAAGTTTAGAAGAATATAGAGCTGAAATAGTTAAACCTCAAGATAAAATAGATTATGAAGCTGCATTTCTTTACTATAGTATCTCATTGAGTCTTATAACTGAAAGAATTAAAAAAGTTAAAGATTATAATCAATATATTTCAGGTACTTCAAAAAAAGAACTTGATGCTATAAAATATTTACATGATTTAACTATAAAATTATTAAATGATCAAAATATTGATAAAATAAAAGATTATATTGTTAAACATCAACTACCTGATGTACCAAAGAAGAGACATGATCTTGATGTTAATCATTTAAATCATAAATTAAATTCATTTTCATTAAATTCAAATTCTGACTTGAATGCAAACACCCATAAATCAAAACCTCCACCACCACCTCCAAGATCTGCAACTACTTCACCTCCTCCTTTAATAAATAGAAATTTAGGCTCAAATAATCATAATTCTTCATCAACTGCAAGTTTAACTGAAATGTTGGCTCAAAGTTCAATTTCATCGAAATCTCAACCTGAATTATCACCAACTTTACCAAAATTATCTCCAACTCTACATGCTGTAAAACCATTAGTACAACAACCTCAACCTCAACAAATACATTCTCAATCACAACCTCAATTAAATATCTTAAAGAATAATAATATACCTCTAATGCAACCTCCAAAACCTCAATTACAAAGAACCTTTTCTCCACCTCCATCAAATATTTTTGATCAATTTGAAGAAATAAAATTAATACAACCAAGACAATTAAAACATTTATTAACAAATTTTAGTGATCAAATTTTAATCATTGATTTAAGATCAAGAGGTGATTTTATTAATAATCATATAAATAATACTGAAAATATTATTAATATTGAACCAATATCTGTTAGACCAAATCAAAATGATCAAGAATTAGAAAACTCTGCATTTTTAACTAATCCAAATGATAATGAAAAAGAATTATTTAGTAAAAGAGATGAATATGAATTAATAGTTATTTATGATATGAATTCAAATTCAATTACTACAACAATTAATGAATCAATAAAAAATATTTTTAATATTTTAATAAATAAATCTTTTGATAAACAATTAAAGAGAAGTCCAGTTTTATTAAATGGTGGTATTGAAAATTGGATTTCAAGTTTAGGTATTACATCAATCAAAAATAATCATGGTGATTTAAATCAACCAAGTCCAACTAAATCATCTTTAACAAGAAGACCAAGTGAAACAAGTAGAACTTTACCAATTTCAAGAAATGTTAATGAATATTTATCAAATTATCCTTTAAAAACAGATTTTAATCATCCAAATTTACCTTCAAGTTCAAATGGTATTAAACCTCCTGTTATGTATCAACAAAATCCAACAATGAAAAGAACAAGTAGTTTTAGATTGCCTTCAATTCCAAAATTAAGACGTCCATCAAGTTCAACAAGTGTTCCAACTAATAGTTCAACTTCAAATGCAATCTTAAATGGTAATGGTTCATTACCTTCAACTGCAAATAATAGTGCAATATTATTAAATAATGGTGGTAATTCAATTTCTACAATGACTGTTTCAAATGAGAGTAATGTTATTAATAATAATGAATTAAGACCATTAAGTAATAGTCCATTAAAACAACAATCAAATATTTCAAATAATGAAGTTCAACAATTACATGTAACTACAGGTCTTTCAAATTTAGGAAATTCATGTTATATGAATTGTATTATTCAATGTTTATTAGGTACAATTCCATTAATGCAAATTTTTATTAATGGTTCATATAAAAATTTTGTTAATATTAATTCAAAATTAGGTTCAAAAGGTGTTTTAGCAAAATTTTTTGCAGAATTAGTAACTAATTATTTTTTAAAAAATGATTATGTTTATGAACCTTATAATTTTAAAATTGCAATTGGTTCATTAAATCAAATGTTCAAAAATAATAATGAACAAGATTGTGCAGAATTTTTAAATTTCTTATTAGATGGTTTACATGAAGATTTAAATCAATGTGGTAATAAACCAAGACCAAAAGATTTAAGTAAAAAGGAAGAAGAAGAAAGAGAAAATATGACTTTAAGAATTGCTTCAACCATTGAATGGGAAAGATATTTAAAGACAGATTTTAGTTCAATTGTTAATTTATTTCAAGGTCAATATTCAAGTCAATTGAAATGTCTTGAATGTGGTCAAACTTCAACAACTTATCAAACTTTTAGTGTTTTAAGTTTACCAATTCCAACAAAATTGAATAAAAATATTACTTTAATTGATTGTCTTGATGAATTTACAAAATTAGAAATTTTAGATGGTGATAATATGTGGCATTGTTCACGTTGTAAAAAATTAAGAAAATCAACAAAGAAAATTACAATTACAAGATTCCCACAAAATTTAATTATTCATTTCAAAAGATTTTATCATTCTTCAACTGATATGTATGGTAATGAATCAAGTTCATTTAAAAAAATCACTAAATTTATTAATTATCCAATGAAAATTGATGTTACTGATTATTGGGCTCCAGTTGTTAATGAAAAAGAACAAGAAGAGTTGAATAATTTTGATCCAAGAGGTCAAGTTCCACCATTTAATTATAATTTATATGCTGTTGCATTACATCAAGGTTCTTTAGGTTCAGGTCATTATACCTCTTATGTTTGGAAAGGTGCTAAAAAGAAATGGTGTTATTTTGATGATTCTAAAATTACAAAAGATATTGATAGCAAATTAGTTATTAATCCAAGTGCATATGTTTTGTTTTATTCTAGAGGAATGTGATTTTATATATATAGATGATGTGTTTTGTTAATGAATTATTCCCCCAATCCAAATTAATATTGTCATTAGTTTCCTATTTATTTTCTTTATTTAAAGAACATAGATTATGCCACAAAAACAAAAAAAAAAAGAAAAAGAACAACTTTTAAAAAAATTTATTACTGTTTATCGTTATTACTGTTACTTTCATATTCATCATATACGTGTTTGATACATGTATATTTAATTAATAATCATCATTGTTTTCTTAAAATGATCTGTTTGTAGAATGTAGAATCTATAACTTTGGATCTTCTGTTTCAAAGATTAGTTTAAAAGCATTACCAACTTGTTCATGTACATCAGTAGCTTGCATTGCACGACCTTTAACTTTGAAAGCTTGTCTTGCTGCTAATCTTGTTACTGCTGAACCACCAAAGCAAGCTAATAATGGAATACTTGAATCTGTTATTAGACTCTTATTTTCAAAATCTGATTCATTTCCCCATGCACCCTTTTTATAAGATTCACCCCATGCTAACATTGTTGAAATATTACCTGTTAATGTATCACCTTGACCACCTACTCTTCTATTTGAACCCTGTATATCACATTTAACCACTAGATCATCTTTAACCATTATATCAATACCTCCCTTTCTTAATATTGTTACACCATCTAAAGCATCTGAAATTTTCTTTGTAACTTCAATTGATGTTTCTAAATCTGTATTACTATCATCAAACTCAATTCCTAACCCATTAGCTAATCTTTTAAATTCAACAACGTTTGGTGTCAGAACAGCTAATTTATTACCTTTTATAAGTGATGGATTTTTAGAAATTAAGAATAAAGCATCTGCATCAATAATGATTGGAATTTTTAAATCATTGATTCTTTTAATTATTAATTCTAAAGTTTTGAACATTAATTCATCTCTACCAAAACCTGGTCCAACAATTGCAACATGGATACGAGATAGAATAGCATCAATTTTTTTCATTACTTTATTATTTAAAAATTCATCAACATTATCTAATTCAATTCCATTTGGTAAATTATCTGATTCATACATATATGGATGTACCATTAGATTTGGTGAATATGATTTGATAACAGTAGCAGCATTCTTTTCACAAACGACATGTGATAGATCTGCACCAAAGACAGCTGAAGCATGAGCAGCAAAATATGGAGCACCAGTATAATCTTCACAACCACCAAAAACTGCAATTCTTCCTGCTTGTCCCTTATGAAAAGTTGGTGAAAGTGGTGGAATCAATCTTTTTGCTAGTAGTACTAGTTCTTTGGAGGATAATTTACTTATACTATTCATTGTTAATCTATAGTTTATTGCAATTGGAGTATGTAAAAGATAAAATAATTGCAGTTATAAAATAAATCATACTATATGAAATCCGGGAAATTTTTTATGAATTCCGACTTTGTGGTTAAATTAAAAATCATATAGCTGGTTAAATAAAAATATAAAATGAATTATTTGAGTTGTTCATTTTGATTTTGTGGCCATTTTGATTTTAATTTTACTTTTTGTGTAACTTAGTTCTTAAGAATATCTATACAATTATCTTGTTAATTCAAAACATTAGTTCATTCAAACCCCTAAATCGGCGAGTTAAATATTTACACCCTGTGATTTCATGTCAAGTACTTTGGAAATATATATTTGAAAAAAAAATAATTGATAACATAAACATATAGTAATAGTATTATAAAGCAATATCTAAGTAACAATAGCTATAAACAAGAGATCGTTCAATAATAGTAGTATAAAATAATTGTTTAAATTAAACAGGAGACGTAATAAGATTGCTGAAAATTTCCTTTATAACATAGTATCATTAATGGATTGAACAAAAAAAAAAGAGTATATGAAATAGTCAAAGCAATAATATATGCCTCATGATGAATTGAAGAAAACTGTAGAAAGAAGAAAAAGAAATAATCAGAAAGATTATAGTTCATCTTCTTTATCTGGGATTAAATTAATGTAAAGGTTAAACCAATCATCATGACCAAAATCTAATTCACTTTTACCAGCTTTTAAGAAACCTAATCTACTATAAAAAGGTATTAAATTTTCTTTAGCAATTAGTACTATTTTTTGACCAATTTCTTGATTTGATAATTTTTGAATATAATCTTTTAATAACATTGAAGCTAAATTTTTCTTTTGATATTCAGGTTCTAAAACAATTGAATGAATAGCAATTACTTGTGATGATTCATCATTTTCAAACTTCATAGAGTTTAAAGTAATTTCTTCATCTTTGATCTTTGTACCTAATACATGACCAATTAAGACTTCTCTCTTGATCAATGTTTTTGGACTTGGTGCATCTAATTCATCAACAGCTTCAAATTCTCTAATAAATAACCCACTTGTTAATTCAGGACATGTTTTTAATCTAAATTGTAAAACATCATATGGACATCTTTCTTCAGGTGGGAAACCTTTCTTTTCTAATTCAGATACTTGTTCAATATCATGGATAGATAGAGGTCTGAATGCAATATGATTTGGGAAACTCATTATATGGTATTATGACTATATTTAGGGAACAGCAAAAACTGGGTCTAAAATGAAGGCAAATTATTACTTAATGGGGTTATCTATAGCAATTAAAAAGATATAGGAAGCTAGAGTGAGAGTGTATCTATGCTGAATGACACGATTGAGAACACTTCTAACAAGATATCAGTAATGAATTGAAGGTTGAAATTAGTTGTTGAATTAAAATCATAAGCTGAATCTGTTATTTTTATTTTTGCCTCTTTTTTTTTTTTTTTTTTTTTTTTTTTTTTTTTTTTTTTTTTTTTTTTTTTTTTTTTTTGACCAAAAAACGTCAACTAAAAAAATTCGAATTGGAAAGCAGAATATTAAAATTTGGAGGTTTTTTAATTTAAACATCAAATTAGAGAGAGAGAGACAAGATGGCTGAAGAAGAAACTACACCAGAAACACAAATATACCCTCTAGAGTTGGTAGACAAATGTATCGGTTCCAGAATATGGGTTATCTTTTCAAACGAATTAGAATTTAAAGGTACTTTAGTTGGTTTTGATGATTTTGTTAACATTGTTTTAGAAGACGTTACTGAAATAAATATACTGGAAAAGACAGAAGTCAAGAGAAGTAAGATCTTGTTGAACGGTAGTCATATAACGATGCTTGTACCTGGTGTTGAGTAAATTGTTTATTTGATTAATTTTAAATGGATTATACAAAAACAACAAAAAAAGGAAAATATCATCACGTTTTAATGTCAAAAAACTTTAATATCTTAATCTATAGGTGTTATACCAATTAATTATAAAGTTTAGAGTGAGTTACAAAATCATATATTTATATAAATCAACACACAGATTCAATTGGTGTTTATCAGTAATGTATTATGACTATGTATTTTTTTTTCAACATCAACTCTGTAGTCTCATTGTTGTAGTAGTCAAGAGATAATAACATACCTATAAATATCATGAAATAACTCGAAATAGAACAGGCTTAAAGTACACAAAGATGAAATACTCTTGAAAACCTGAAAACTTCTAGAGAATTCTTTTAAAATTGTTTTTGTGATTTATCTTACAAATCTCAAAAGGCGAAGTGAAGGCAAAAAAAAGTAAACAAAATTTATTTGCCACCAAAACCAACTCTTTATTTACTATAAAACTAGCTCAATTTAACACCTTTGCAAACTTCAATTAAACTCTGTTGAATACAAATACAAATTACAATTACAAATTATAAATTATAAATTATAAATTATAAAAACTACAAAATGAGATTAATGGCTATTGTTGAATCTTCTGACAGCTTTTTTGAATTATATGCTAGTAAAGATATGAATCTTTTAGATTTGAAAGCTTACGTTAGTTGTGAAACTAAGTTAGACCTAGGATCATTTACTTTAGTCTTTAATAACAAACCTTTAAATGATGATAATAAGACTTTACAAGAAATTGGATTGAATGATGATGATATGCTTATGGTTGTTCCAACGCCAGCTTCAACTCCACAATTTGGTAATTCAACATCAGGCTCTGGTTCTTCAATGATAGATCAACAAGTTGAAGCATTAAGACATCAATTATTAAATGATCCAGAAATTAGAAGTCAAGTAACTACTTTAAATCCAGGTATTGAGCAATTCATTAATGATCCAATTACATTTAAACAACTTGTTATTGATTCAATGAGTAAATCAAATACTCAAAGGATGAGTGGTGGTTTAAGAGAAGCAGAATGGAATAAATTACAACAAAATCCTGATGATCCAGAGAATCAAAAAAGAATTCTGGAAATAATTGAACAAGAACAAATTGAAGAAAATATGAAAAATGCATTAGAATTTAATCCTGAAAGTTTTGCAAGTGTTACAATGTTATACATTAATTGTGAAATTGATGGTAATAAAGTTAAAGCTTTTGTTGATTCTGGTGCTCAAACAACTATTATGAGTACAAGATTAGCTAAAGAATTAAATTTAACAAGATTAATTGATAAAAGATTTAGAGGTCATGCTCTTGGTGTTGGTCATACTGAAATCGTTGGAAGAATTCATAGTGTACCAATGAAGATTGGTACTAGACATGTTCCTTGCAGTTTTACAGTTTTAGATACTCATGTTGATCTGTTATTAGGTTTAGATATGTTAAAGAGACATCAAGCTAATATTGATTTAAAAAGAAATGTATTAAATATTGCAGATATTGAAACTCCATTTTTAAGTGAAGCAGAAATTCCAAAGACTGATGTGTTTAATAAAAATGTACAAGAACAATTATCTAAACCAAATGGTTCTACTAGTGAATTCAATGGTTCTGGTCAAAAATTAGGATCATTTGACCCATCATCTGCTGCATCATCTTCAGCTTCTTCAGCTGCTAAAGCTGCTGCTGTCAATAGACAAGCTCAAACACATACACAGGTAACAAGTCAACCTGCTGTTGCTGCTGTCACTGGTTCATATAATGATGCAACAGTTAATCAATTGATGTCATTAGGTTTCAGTAAAGCACAAGTAATACAAGCACTTGAAAGCTGTGGAGGTAATGCTGAATTAGCTGCTAGTTTATTATTTCAATAATAAGTTTTTATAATATAATTGTAACAGTAATAATACCTTCTTTTTTAATATAAATGATGAACCTTTTTATAATGCATTTTAAAAATTTTTTCCCCTTTGTAATGTAATTCTCAATCAAACAAATTTAAATGAAGGATGATTTTCAATAACATCTCTTGACAGACCTTGCCATAACCAATCAACTAATTCAGAATTTGAATTTGAATTTGAATTTGAATTTGAGGAAGTACCATCTTCAGATAAATTAACATCAGATATAATTGGTAATTTAATATCACCTTTAAAACCTTCAATAAAAGTTCTATCATGAATATTTATAGAATTTGCATAAATCAAAAATTCATTATAGATTGAAACACTTGACCAAAAAGCTAATTTTCTAATACAAGCAACTACTAAAGAAGATACTTGACCACCATTTAAACAATGAATATAAATTGGTGAATTTTTAGAATTTAAAATAATTTCTAAAATTCCTAAAATTGCTGTATAAGTAATTGGAACATTTCTCTTCTTCTTTTTCCCACCTTCTTTACCACATTCAAAATGAATCATCTTAATGTTATTTTCTTGTAAAAAATTGAATAATAATGGATCATTTTCTAAAGTTATTGGTTCTGGTGTTAAGGATATTATAATTTTTAAATTTAGTCTTCTCAAGTAACTAAAATTGATATCTCTTGGATAGGAACCCCTATAGAGATGTGGGAAAAGAGCAGCGTATCTTAATGGAGGAACCAATGGAGAGTTGACTGGCATTGTTTAGGATATCAGAAGAGTGTTTATAGTATGAATTGTATTTAAATGTTTTGAAAGTAATTTTGAATTTATGATTTTTTAATTTTGTTCTTCATAAAAAAAAAAAAAATAAGGATTCAACAAACTTAACAAATCATTCATTATTATTACAAATAGAAATATACTACAATGGATTTAATTTATGAACAAACTGAAGCTGAGAAGGTCTCTACTGCTGAAGGTACTGATGCTGCTGCTTCTTCCACCACTTCTACAGAAGAAGCTGCTGCTGATTTAGCTATTAACAAGAAGACTGAAGAATCTTTTAAGAATTTAGAAGATGAAATTTCCAATACTTATGATCAATTAGAATCTAAAGCTAAATCATGGGGGTCATCATGGGGTTCAATGATTTCTAATTTTAAAATCAATGATTATTTAACAGAGGCTAAGAAACAAGCTGATGAATTAAAGCTTAATGAAAAATTGGATACTATTAAAAACAATTTACCAGTTTATAATGAAACTATTAAGACACAGTTAAATGATTCATTAAAGAATATACAAGGTAATGAATCAATTAAGAATATTAATGAATCAATTAAGAATTTACAAGTTAATGATAAGATTGAGAATTTAAAGACTCAACTAAATACATCTGAAACTTTAAAAGAAATTTCTAAAAGTACTAATAATTATCTTGATGATTTAGATAAAGAATTAGAAACTGTTGAAAATTTAGCTGGTGAATATGCAGCAAGATTTGGTAATTTTTTAAAGAGTTCTATAGTTATTAATGCACCAAATGAAAAAAGAATTAAGAATGAAGATGAAGATGATTCAGAATGTGAAATTGATGAAAATGAAAGTAATTTATTATTTAATGTTAATAATGGTAAAGGTAAGAGTGATGAAGAAAATGTTAGTTCTAAAATTTCTGCAAATAGAACAGATGCACAATTATTAAAATTATATTCAAATGAAAAGATTTATTTAGATTCAAGTAAATTTTCTGATGATAATTTAAAATATCAAGAATTTAAAAAAGATTTTAAATTAAATATTGATGAAGTTACTAAAATTAATAGTGGAAATGAATCATTAAATAAATTAAGTTTAAAATTAATACCTGAAGAATTAAAATTTGAAGAATTTTGGACAAGATATTATTATTTAGTTAAAACAATTAAGGAAGAAGAAATTAAGAGAAAAGAATTATTAAAGAAAAATGTTGATACCAAAACAACTAAAGATGAAGAAGTTACATGGAGTGATGATGATGATGAAGATGATGAAAACAATAGTTCATCAAAATCTGAAGATTCTAAGAATACTATTGAAATTAAATCAGTTAATTCATCAACATTAGATGTAAGCACAAAGAAATCTGAAAAGAAGAAGGAAGAACCTAAACCTGTTGCTACTCCTGCTCCTGCTGCCAAAGAAGAAGATGATGAAGAAGATGATGACTGGGAATAGATTTAGTTCTAGATATTTGATTTTCTTTGTTTGAAATTAATGAATAAGAAAATTTTAAGGAGTTTATTATTTTTGTGTTTCCATTTTCATTTCTATTTCTATTCTTATTTTTCAACATGAATTTTGATTTAAAGACTTTATTCATGTCATTAGAGAGAATGCATTTATGATGGATCAAGAATGAAGTATTAGTTTGAATTATAATATTTGTAAATAAATAAATGATTTATCATACATATTTAAACACTCTTTGGTGTTAAAACTTTCCCCTTTCTTAATTCCTTTAATTGGTAAATGTGTTCTGAATGTTGATTTGAACTTGGTAAAATAATGAATGTGAATTGTTTCTACAGAATATTATTGAAATAGATTTAAAAGAAGAGTCATGAAATTTGAATTTGAACAAGCTGGAATATTTAAACATAAAGAAAAGTAAGAAATGAACTGAAGCAAAGAAGAAAGGAAGCAAAGTAAAAAGGGAGAATCTGAATGAAGATATATTTGAAGAATGTTGATAATAGTACAATATTGGGTCAACCATGTGGGCAATGATGGCTATAAAATATTTTCCCCTAATATCTAATGGAAATTGTTGAAGCAGTTGATGCTGTTGAAGAAATGAAAAGATAAAGCAATGGATAGATGAACACACAAAGAAGTAAATGATAAAGAAATAAAGGTATAAAGAAAATGAATTGAAATAAAAGAATCAAAACAAGGCAAGATTTAAAATTATTGGATTTGTCTCTAATAAATTATCAAGATCTATTAAAATTAGAATAAAATGATCTTTCATAAATATGAATGAAATTATTGAATAAGATAAGACAAAGAGAAGTTTCAATAATTGGAAATAGTTTATTGTCAAAAGGAGATCTTGTAGCATTTCATTTGATTGTTTATGAATGATTATTTGTTTGTTGAAATTGTTGAAATTATTGAGAAACGTGTATTTTTTTGTGTGGTTGGGTCTTGTGATGTTAAGATATGACTGTTCACTCTATTTTGGAATTGGGAATAGTCTTTTCTAAGTTGTTATTTCTTGGTTCTTTTGAAATTGTTAGATAATTAGAGATTAGAGCAAATATATAAGGTTGCAGTTGATTATTGAAAGATCCATGTAAGTTAGGAAAAAAAGTTAGATCATCGATTAACAAAGAAGTGAATTGAATTGGAGGGAAATTGAAATAAAACAACTATAAATATAAATAAACATAAATAAAGATAAAAAAGTGGATATTTTAGAATAAAGAAATATTTAATTGAATTATGGCCGCGATTAATTGGTTTCACCTTTTTTAATTAATCAAATTAACAAAAACATTTTTACATGAACTAGATTCAGATTTCAAGAAAAGATATGAGCAAAATATTTAAACTATTCCATATTTTAAACTAATTAGTCACAAAGTGTATTACTAGATGCAGAGATACAGAAATTTAAGTGGAAACAACAAGAAAAGAGAGAGATCTAGTAATGAATTATGCCCCGAAATAAAAAAAATTCAAACACCTATATTTTATTTATGGTTTATCGCATTTAAAGTTATAACTTATAAGTGATGATTATTATTAGTTAAAGTCCTTTTGTTGAATAAGGCTTTGTATTTGATTGGAATTTGGAAGGGTTCTGCCTTTTTTTTGATGGATTTTTACAAGAGATTGAGTTTAGGTTGAGTCAATGAGTAAAAGATCATCATCTATCATCTGTCAAGTATACAACCAAAGCATTCAATTAGAGATTCGATTTACTAGGTAGTAGGTTGTCTTTACTATTTGAGATATAGAGATACATAATAAGTTGTTTAACATATATATGACAAAACATCATTCCGGAGCTATAAATAAACTTCATCATCTACTATATTTTCAATATTTCCAAAGGCCAAAGGTTTAAACAGATTAGAGAAACCATGAATAATTGCAATTGGGTTAATGGGTCATGATTGGTTAATTAGATAATTAGATATTTAGATGTAACGTAGAAAGCATTTTGAATATTAATTTTTTCTATAAATAATTCTAATTTTATAAAAAGACGTAATCGATGGCATTAAAATTTAAAAAATTAACAAATATACATCAAAATTGAATAATTTATCTTAAAATTAATCACGTATATGAAGTTTATAAAGGTTTAAAAAGAATAGAATGTTATTTACGAATATTATCAAGAGAAGTTTTTTTTTAAATAAAGAAAAGTCAATTGAATAATTAACCGATTCATAAAAATTTAAGTATAGTAGCAATCAGCAATGTTATAATTTTGATCATATTTCATAGATCTCTGTTATATAAAGATGAATAGATGAATAGTTCTTGGTTTCTCGTAGAAAATCAAATTTAATTGTTTAAGACGGACTCAAAATTTTTTTCTTTTATGTGTAATTGTGTATTGTTATAATTCTCGAGAGATTTAATCATCTTCTACAGTTAGGATTTTTAAAGGTTTTTGTGTTTTTGTGTAATTGGGATTCTTTTATATCATTAACGTTTAACGAGATCGTTTAAGGGTTATGTTTCATCAATTCAAGTGATCAAATTCAATTTTATGGCATATTGATATTTAATATTTTGTTTTTGTTTGTTTTACTATTTGGAAATTTGGAAAAACTCCACTGATATAAATTGAAAGAAGCCCCATACTCCATAGTTTTAATATGTATAAAGAGTAAATTGTTTTTGTGGTTTTTATGTTTTATGTTTTTTTGTGTTTTTATGTAAACATTTTTAAATATAGAATTTTAATTAACCAATAGAATTCAGTATTTATATATAGAAATAATAACAAATAACTGCAATAACTGTAGTCTGTAGTCTGTAACACTGCAAGATAATCAAAAAAACTTTTGTTTGGATATCTAACTAGATAACTTTAAAAAAAGTTTCATCATGGTTGGAAGGAGATGTTGATGTTGAAAATATCTATATTTAATTCTTTGAGAATTATTGAGACAACACAAAAACAAAAACAAACACACAAAAGACATAAAAAATACACACCTTATAATTCTATAACTCCAATGAAAGCAGTGTGTGAGTGTGTGTAGTCTATTTGTAACAGCGGTAGTATGTGTCATAGTTGATAATTCTTTTTCTTTTGATTAAAACTAAGGACATATAATTTAAAGTAAGGGCAGAATCCGGCAAGATATTATATTATATAGTTGATGAATTATGAATTTGGTGGAGGTTGATATTTCATTGTCAGTGGATGGTTGATTATGAAGTATAGTAGTAGATATCATATGGATAGCAAAACAACAGTACATATTTGTAGATGAGTAGATGAGTAGATGAGTAGAAGCATAACTTTAATGCAAGACATAAAGACATAAATAGATGAATATTGAATATACGTGAATATCAGAGATGTTGTTTTGAAGAATACAGATTGACATAAAATAATGAAAATAATGAATAGTGTTGCTTTAAAAAACCTTGTTGTTATGGTAATTGTAAAGACAGCCTCAAATTATATATAGAAAACACTGAAATAACCGATATAATTTGACAAGTAATAAGTAACAAGTAATTATAGTTGAAGACTGAAGTATTAGATAAAGAAGATATGAATGGATTTTAAAGGTATTTTGAGCAACTCTGAATCTATTTGATTATATTTTGTATAGTGAAGCAGTGAAATTATTGAAGAGATGAGGTGAAGCAATGAAATGAGAGAAGTGTAACAAACAACAAATAATTATGATGATACACTAGTTAAAGCAACAAATATACTAGTGATATGAGATGGAAGTACATAGTGTTAAAGAGTTTTGGATGTCATGTGAGCTGAATCCTTAAAGTAATATGGCAATAGATCCAAATATAGCTGAAGAGCTGAAGTAAAGAGATGAAGCAGATGAAGTACTCTCAAGACCTATACCCTCTACTATACCTTAGGAGAAGACCCCTAACTAAGCACTAAGAGCACAAGAGAAACAAGTCGCTAAGTAGTGTGGACCATTACCATTTCTACCATTTGTTCATATTTAAGTGCACGTTTGTCCTTACTTTAATTTTTTTTTGTTTGTGTCATTTTAATAATTTAATTCGCTTCCACGTGGAAATGCTATTATATTATTTTTGTATAAATATCTTCAATTATCTCTTGATTTTGTTTACTTTGTTTTGTTTAATATATATCAGTTACTACTACTACTACTGCTGCTACTACTAGTTATACTTACTTACTTACTTACTACAAGTTATACTTCAATATAACATGTCCATTTCTTTATCTCCATCTATCTCAAATTCAAACTTACACTCTGAAAAATTAGATCAAGAAATTATGACTACATCAAATCAACAAGCTGCTTTCAATAGAAGAAGATCAAGTTATCTATTAAATGAAATAATAGCTACTCTTAATAAATCAAGTGTTTCAAGAATCTTATTAGTTAATCATCAAAATAATATTGAAAATAAAACTTTAAATTTCCTTATTGCAAGTTTTTCATTAATAATAACGTTATACATTAGTATGATTTATCTTTTATATAATGGTATTGAAATTAAAGATGCTTGGAATTCAATAACTGAATTTATTCAAAATGATGTTTCACCAATTTTAATTATAATTAATTATATTTCTTTAATTATTTTAATTTTTAGATTTTTAATTTCAATAACAATAATTAATAAAGGTACAAAAAAATTAAATGAAAAAGAAGATATTGTTAATGAAGATGTTGGTAAAAAATCAATGAAATTAAGAACACTTTTTAAATTATGGAATTATCAATTAGATTCTTATTTAAAAATTAATTTCATAATATTTTTAATTTCTTGTTATTCATTAAAAAATTTTACTAATTCATCAACAAATTCAGTTTTAATTAATAAAGAAATTGTTTTCACTATTTTAGAATATTCAATTTTATTATCTTTAAGATTATGTTATGATTTATATAAATTATTGATATAGAAAAATTTTACACTGCATAAATATTTATTCTTAATTTAAATATACCCAAAAATAATTTAATGATACAATGAAAAATAACTTATTAACTGAATAACAACTGTAGAACTATAGTCGCTAATATGATTAATTAATAGGGATAAATAAAAATATTTTGGAAGCGCTTTAAAATTAATTAAGAGAGCACATGGGCCAAATCAAAAATTCTGCCATTTTATATAATTTCACGTGTCAATATCCCCAAAGCAGAAAATGGCAGAATTCTTATATAATCTCTTACAAATATTTCACGTGTCAATAACCTCAACAAATCAACAAAAATTCGTCGACTTTTTCTCCTTATTTTTCTCTTTTACTTGTTTTTAATGTTAAAGTCAAAATCATCTCAATTACTTAAAATGGTTTATACTACTAGACAAATTGGTGCTAAAAACACCTTAGACTACAAGGTCTTCGTTGAAAAAGACGGTAAACCTGTCTCACCTTTCCATGATATTCCTTTATACGCTGATGAAGATAAAAAGATTCTTAATATGATTGTTGAAATTCCAAGATGGTCAAATGCTAAATTAGAAATTTCAAAAGAATTAAAATTAAATCCAATTATTCAAGATACTAAAAAGGGTAAATTAAGATTTGTTAGAAATGTTTTCCCTCATCATGGTTATATTCATAATTATGGTGCTTTCCCTCAAACTTGGGAAGATCCAAATCAATCTCACCCTGAAACTAAAGCTAAAGGTGATAATGATCCTTTAGATGTTTGTGAAATCGGTGAACAAGTTGGTTACACTGGTCAAGTCAAACAAGTTAAAGTTTTAGGTGTTATGGCTTTATTAGATGAAGGTGAAACTGATTGGAAAGTTATCGTTATTGATGTTAATGATCCATTAGCTCCAAAATTAAATGATATTGAAGATGTTGAACGTCATTTACCAGGTTTATTAAGAGCTACAAATGAATGGTTCAGAGTTTACAAGATTCCTGATGGAAAACCAGAAAATCAATTTGCTTTCAGTGGTGAAGCTAAAAATAAAAAATATGCTGAAGATGTTATTAGAGAATGTTCTGAAGCTTGGGAACATTTAATTCAAGGTAAAGTTGATCCAAAAGGTATTGAATTAACTAACACTACCTTAGTTGATTCCCCAACTTATTCTGAAGCTGCTATTGCTGAAGTCCCAGCTGGTCAAACCTTAACTGATGCTCCAATTGATAAATCAATTGATAAATGGTTCTTCATCTCTGGTGCTTCTGCTTAAAGATTAATTTCTTCAAAACTTTAATCAAAAAAACACTCATTTTCATTAAGTAAAGAAAAAGAATGAGGAATTTATTGTTGTCTTTTTTATTTTTAAAAAATAATACAATATAAAGTTTTGAAGAGTAGAGATTTTTAAAATTACTGAATTCAATTACATTAATTGATTCATCAGGAAACCAAAACCAAAAAAAAACAAAAATAACCTTTTTTTTAATGATTTATTTCTTTTTAAACTATCTTAGCTGCTTCTCCCTTTTTATTATTATTCTAAAAATTTACAAAAAAAATGCTTTCTTCTATTACTTTATTTACTCTCTTCATTATTAACTTTTTTTTGGCTTTTTTTATTTTTTTTATTTTACATTATTTTTTTTTTAGTTTAGGTTACAATTTTCTATATGATCATAAAAAATATATTTAATATCAATTGTTATTCTATCTATATCATTTTTCATCTTCTTTTTGTAGATTATTATTATTTTAATGCATTTTCAATAAATTTTTTAATCTTTTCATGATCTTTAATTCCATCAGTTTCAACACCTCCACTAACATCAATTCCAATAACACCATTCAATTTAATTGCATCACCAACATTTTCAGGTGTTAACCCACCTGCTAACATATATTTACCATTATTATTGTTTTGTGACCAATCATCTAATTGTTTCCAATTTAATTGAATTCCTTCACCACCAAATTCTGAATCAAATAATGGTAATAAATGTTCATCAATCTTTTGAGAATTTAAAATATCTGTTTCATTAGGTACATATCTTGCAATAACTGGTACTTTAATTGATTTAATATATTCTTCTCTTGGTTCTTTACCATGTAATTGAATAATATCTAAATTTAATTCATCAATTAATTTATTAATTTCTTCAATTGATTGATTTCTGAAAACTCCAACTAAAAATGGACCATTTTCTTTTATTGTATCATGTATTTTAGAATCAAACCAATTTGTTTTATCTTCATCATTTACTAATAATTCTTTATGTAATTGTTTAATTGTATTATTCTTACCTTTCTCAAGTCTTTTATCTTGTACTAATTTTGAAATCTTTTTAGCTTCTTCATGATCTATAGTACGTGCTCTATTCGGTACCAAAATCATACCTAATAGATCTGCACCATTTTCCAACGCTACTTGTGCTGAATCAACATCTTTTAACCCACAAATCTTTACTAAAACCATCCTGTAAACTAATTAATGAATTATGGAGATGACTGAATTCTGATTTTGTGGTTAAGAAAATAACTAGAAAAAACAGTCAGCGTAATTTGTGGTCCGATTAACGAAATTTTAAGTATGTTTCTCAGCGTAATTTTCAGCACTAACAAATATTTATAAAATTTCTTTATCTATTTACTTTTTTGTTTTTAATGGCAAAACTCTTTATATAGTTTATAGCAATTAATGAGTTCAATAGAGGAGGAGAGATCCATTTTAGAAGAGATGGATGTCATTAAGGCATCTATAACGGAGAGAATACAGAGGAATCCTCAAGTGTTTATCAAGACAAGTGATAATAATAAGATATTTAAAGGTAGAAAGAAGACAAGATCATCATTAGAAATTTTATTACAACAACATGAGATTAAGAAATTTTTAAATGAATATGATTCTAAATATGAAGAAATTAATAATAAATTTAATGATCCATTAAGAGATTCCAAAATTTTAAAAGAATTAGATGATCCAAATCTTGATCTTTTAAATTTTGATTTAATTTATAAAAAGATTAAAAATAGTGATAATAATAATAATATTAAAGTTTTAAATTCTGATAAAATATTTAAAATAAATGGATCAAATTTTAATATATTAAGTGAATTTTCATCAAATTTAAGATTATCAAAATTATTTTCATTAGAAGAAAATTTTGGTGAATTTTTAGATTTTGTTAAATTTCATAAAGATTATTTACAAATTATTAAAGAATATATAAGTTATGAAAATTATATTGATACAAAGATTGATGATTTTAATTTTATCCATGACAAAATATCTAAAAATGAAGTTAATAAAAAAGATTATATCAATTATTTAAAAAATTTAATTAATTATTTAATTGAATTTATTAATAAAAAAGATCCATTATTATTAAATTTAGTTTCAAATTCAAATTATTTAAAAGAAATTGATGAAATTTATAATGATTTTTTTAAAGATCAAGATGATGATAATGATAATAATGATCCATTGTTTTGTAAATTTTGCAATAAATTATTTTCAAAAGATACAGTTTTTAAATTTCATTTAGATGGTAAAAAACATATTAAAAATGTTGAAAATTTTGAAAAAAAGAATAATAAAAAAGAAGTTGATATTGATTATAAATATTTAGAATTTAAATTAGAAAAATTATTAAATATTTTAGAAAATGAAAGAAAGGAAACAGTTTTAAATATTGGTAGAAAATTAGTTTTAACAGAAAAGGAAAGACAAAATGAATTTGAAAATTTACAAAATAGAGATATTGATTCATCATTAAAAGATTCAGATTTAATAGATTTAAATTTTGAAGAAAATATTAATGGACAATTAATTAAAAAAGATGGTAAAAAACAATCTAATAATAAAGAAATTGATGAAACAAATCCAATGAATTTACCATTAGGACCTGATGGATTTCCAATACCTTATTGGCTTTATAAATTACATGGATTAGATATATCATATAATTGTGAAATTTGTGGTAATTATGATTATAAAGGTAGAAAAGCATTTGAAAAACATTTTCTTGAATTTAGACATTTACATGGATTAAAATGTTTAGGTATTGAACCAACAAATATATTTAAAGATATTGTTAAAATTGATGAAGCAATTAAATTAAATGAAAAATTACAAAAACAAAATAAATTAATTAATAATAATAAAGAATCAAGTATTGAAGTTGAAGATGATGAAGGTAATGTTATGAGTGAAAAAGTTTATAATGATTTAAAAAAGCAAGGTCTTGTATAGATTTTAATTTATTATCTATGTTCAATTTTAATGAAATAGATATAGAAAAATCTACACTTTTGTTTGTAATTTAAAAGGGATGTTTATAGATTATTATTATTATTTCAAATTAAACCAATATCTCTTAAATATTCTTTCAATTTAAAAGTCTTTGATTTAATTAATAAACTATAGATTTTAGGATAAAGTATGATGAATCGATCATAATTGAATAAGGTAGAAACTACTAATTCAACATAGATTCATCCACAATATATTAATTGTTTGAATTGAACAATATCAAAAGAAATATTGTATTACAGCAAATGCCAACTATTAAAGACAATCATTGTTAACTAATGTAGGTATTTATAAATAGATGAAACAATATCAGAAACCATAACTCTATGATAAAATGTGTTTAAAATCTCTGGCTAATAAAAAGATAGGACAGTGAACACAAAGCATTTAAAAAATTTGTCATGGACAATACTACACCTATGATCTATGATCCTTTGAAAATTTTTTAACGATATTTAAAAATATGGTTTGGCCACATTTCTGGTTCAGACACTATTAAAGGATTTAGGTGCTGGAGGTGATGCTGGTGAAGATGGTTACAGGTAACGATTGTGGTTTCTTAATTGGTCTAGAGTGCACTTCTAAAGAGGATAGAGAGACTACTGTAACAATAACTGAAAATTTTCCTTTTAAATTAGTGTTCAAAGAATCAGTTGTTTAGTATTGGGTAAAAAGGTGAGTTGCACTAAATTAATTTTAACTATATAAATTGCTTTATTTCTTCTAATAAATCACCATTCGCCATTCAGTACTTATACCTTAGAAGTCAGAGCTATTATATATTAATGAGGTTCAATTATTTATTGTCATCAATATAACATACCATCATATCAATTCGTACACACAACCCAATCTAACCAGATCTAAACTAGACTTATAATGACTATTATTCAACAAACAGAGATCCAAACAGAATTAGAACAGCTTGACCAACAATTGATTGAAAATGATAAAGATATAAGAAATGCTATATTAAAAAAGTTATTAGAAAGTTTTAAGAATGCTTTAAGTTTATTTACTGGTGGATTTATATCATTAAGAATAATTAATTGGATTATTAAAATTGGTAAAATTTATTCAACAAGATTAACAATAATAAATCATAATCATTTCACAAATGTTTTAATAAGAATTATAATTATAATAATAAGTCTTAATATTGGTTATAAATTTGGTAATTTTATTATAATTAAAGTTTTTAAAAGATCTAAAGATTATTCATTACATTTCAGTTTCTTTATATTCTACTTCATAATCAAACTATTTAATGAATTCATTGGTCCAATTATTAATATATCAATATAAATACTAAATAAATGAATGAATAATACTAAATAAATGAATGAATAATAACTAATTAAAAGAGTAAATTAGGGCATAAATTTAAAATAAAAATTGGTGTCCAGATGTTTAAATTTTTTCGCGTTTTTTTTCTCTTTAAACTTAAACTTGAATTAAAACTTTTTTCTTCTTTAAAAAAAACTATTGATTCGAAATGGAGGGATACAGTTCATTGATATAGGTAGTTAAGATCAATGTGATTCAGTTTAGTTTACCCAAGTGGTATTTAGGTGTGTGCTGCTGTAACTTTACTGGAAATATCAATGTCTTGCCACCCTTATTTTTTTTGTTTTTGCATTAATTCTTTGTTATTATCTTTGGGAAAGTTGTTATTAAAATTTGGATGTTTGTTTAATTTCAATTCAATATGGCCAGAGTTGACGAAAAAGATATATTTGGAATTTAATCAAATCAAATCAATGTACAAATTTATCAATAAGAAGAGAAGATGACGTTTCCCATATAAACCAATCTACTTTGGTTTTAGTCAAGTAAAGATTCAAAATTGAAAAAAAGAATTTTAAACATGTTCAGTAATTATTTTTTGGAGAATTTTGGTAATTTACTGTTCATCATATATTCACTATTCAGTTTTTGTTTTCTTTTTTTTGGCTCAGGTTTTTTTGTTTGATTAAATAATCTTCTTTTCTTGTTTTAATTTGGTATATGTATCCCTCCCTTAAAATTATTATTTTGAATCAATAGAATTTAATCAATCAATTCAAAAACAGGATTTAATCTATGGTTATTATTTATTATTTTATTTCTTCTTTAGATGCTTTTTTATTTCATTACTCCAAAATTTTATTAAAGAAAAAGTTTTTTAAAAAAAATATTTCATCCATTTTACTTCAATCTCAAAAATATATTCTAAAATGAATATGATTTATCTTCATTTCAATTTTATATGAACAATATCTCCATATTATATCATTCCAATATACTCTCCGATAGCTTCCTATTATTTTCCCAATGCTACAATTTCCAAATGTTGATGATTTATAATTCTTTTCCAAATTGCTTTCAATAAAAGTTCCATATGTATTTATCTCTATACATTTTAGTTATCATTTTGATGTTTTTAGTTCATGCATTCTTTATTTTTTTCAACTGCTGCTACTTGATTTATTATTTAAGGTTTTGAATAAATTTTTTTAAAGTTGAATTTTTTTTTGCTAAATATTTCCAATTATTAGATTAAATTTTACAATAAGGTGAGGTAAAGTAAGGTAAGAAGGTTCTACAACAAAGTCACTATACCTTTAGTGCAATTTCCAATTTACAGAGTTTCCATAGTACACTCTTCAAACAAAGTTACTATTTCCAACAAGTCACTTCCAAAGTGCAATCAATCTACAGAGTTTCCAAGTACACTCTTCACAAAGTTACTATTTCCAATATAGAGTCACCAAGTACACTCTTCACAAAGTTACTATTTCCAATACAGAGTCTCCAAGTACACTCTTCACAAAGTTACTATTTCCAATACAGAGTCTCCAAGTACACTCTTCACAAAGTTACTATTTCCAACAAGTCACTTCCAAAGTGCAAACTACTATAACAAGTCACTATACTATAGTGCAAACTACTTTAACAAGTCACTTACAAAGTGCAAACTACAATTGAACTATATTTGCTTGAGCTGATGGACGTTTTTTTTTTTCAATCCCCCCTCTAGGAAGGAGTTTTTTTAGGGTATTATGACTTTCTTTTAACTAAGTTTAAGGTCTTTGAGTCCCTATTTTTACGTAAATGTTTTTACTCCTATCTATTTTTTTGTCTTTTTTAATTCAGTATTTCTTAATTTACTCATAGGATGTCTCCAAAATCAACTACTACTACTACTACTATATAATGATTATTTATTCCAATAAATTTTTTACTGTTTTACAAGAAGATTGTTGTAGTTTTCATATATAAGAATTGAATGAATCAATTACTTCCAGTTTCAACCCTAAAATAAAGTATAAATTCAAAATTTCAACCCTAAAATAATTCATCAGCCGTTTAAAATCTCTTTTTTTCGAAATGAGGTACACCTTTTTTTTCAACTCAAAAAAAAAAATTATCAACGAAAAATTTTAAACCTAAAATAAAACTTTTTTCTTCTTTAAAAAAAAAGATTGATTCAAATGGAGGGATACAGTTCATAAGAGTACATATTTGCTTAAATAAAGGTGTTAATGGCTAGTATAAATGATCTGTATTTTTGTTTTGGGAGTCTACAATACTGCATCAACATATCTAGACCTTGTTTTTGCATTAGATCTATTTTGGAAGCTAATTGAAATTTTTGGTGAATTGGTTTTAATTCAAGCTTAAGGTAAGGCCAGAATGAACAATATGTACAAGTATCAAAAGAAGAAGAAGATAGCCTTTCCCATATGGAGCAATTTTTTGTTGGTTTAAGGAAATCAATTTATTTGATTTAAATTTTAGCCAAAATGTTCAATAATACTTTTTATCGGGTGGAGTAATTTATTGTTAACACAAGCTCTGTTTCTTTTAAATGATTGGTTAACTCAGGTTTTTGGTTATTTTATGATTGAATTCTTTTTTTGGTATCTTTTGTCTGTATCCCTCTCTGCGTGCTTTTGAATTAATTATACTCAATCAATTGGGTAAAGAAGAATAAATTTTTTGTATCTTTTCAATCAATTTTCTAATAGAGATAATATTCAACATCAAAGACGTCTTTTACAAGTCATTAGAGTTATCAAGTGCTTCAATAACTACATACATCAATTTGGACCTTAAAGTTGATACTGTTATGTTAGCAAGAGTTTAGAATCATATACGTTTATAACGTCTGCCACTACGTGAAGTGTACTAATCTAAAGTATTGGACCAAAAGAATCACAAAGAAGTCATAATCATCATACTGCTGTTATTGCCAAAGAGTGCACTGGAAAAGGAAGCTACCAAGGGGTGAGCTAATCCAGAGATCAGGTATTGGATGGACTAGATGAGATCAAGAGTCATACTGCTGCTGTTAGAACAAGCTATATTTAAACTGAGAAAGCAATCCACAAGCCAATCGTGTATTAGTCAAAGAGGACAATAAGAGGGCCACCAAGAGAGTGAGCTAGAGCTGGGATTAGAGTATTAGATCTAAGAAGGATAAGGTCATACCGCTAAAGTTAAGAGCTGTCACAGAGAGAGATTTAGAATCATGTATTTATTGCTCATAGTCTGAGAGCATATACAACTATATTTATAATGTCTGCTACTAAACCATAGACCTAATGCTACTACAACATTACAGATTCATCTATTCATAGGCCATTTATTCTAGTAGTATTGAGCAGGGTACAACTTGTTTAATGATTAGATGTTCATTACCTTTTATTGATATTGAATTGAATTGATTCTTTTTATATTTATTTCATTTACACAATTTATACTGAAGGAAGGAGATTTTTAGGGTATTAATCTAATTGAGTCCCTTGTCATTTTTGATTTATCTTGAAATGCTAGCTAGAGATTAATTCATTTATGATAAACGTAAATGTTTTACTCCTTTCTTTTTTTTTCAGTGCTGGTTATTAGCTTTAATATATTAGATACTGTTTACAATTAAAAAGAGTCATTGGACAATGTAGTTCTGTAGAATTGCAGTAAAGAGTAGAAACCATTAAACAATTAAACTAATATTAAACGTTGCTCTAACAAATTTTAAAGGAGGAAAAAAAATCCACCGTTATAACCAAAAATTAAATTGAAAAATAATAAAGCAGAACCAACAACAACAACAACAACAACTCACAAAAAGGCAATGTCAACAATCACTCCAAGCATCCCTATATATCTCTTGACCTTCAATTGTGCTAAAGAACTACAACACGATTCTCTAGTGTCAAAACTTCCAGCAACTTTACCTGATGAAGTATCAACACTTTACGTATTTGGATTTCAAGAATTATCAACAATTATTAAATCATGTTTTAAAAATGAAATAAATGAATTATTATTAACATATACTGATCTTTTAATAACGTTACTTAATGAAAAATATCAAGGTTTAAATTTTCAAACTGTTGGAATTAATCATATTGGTTCAATTGGTACAATAATTTTAACTCCATTTATTTCAAAAATTAAAAATGTTAAATTAGGTGAATACGCTTGTGGTTATGGATTAACATCACTTAAAGGTGGTGTTGGTATTAGATTAACAATCATGGATAATACTGAACATAGAGATTTTACTTTTATTAATTGTCATTTATCAGCAAATGAAGGTAAAATTAATAAAAGAAATTCAGATTATTGGAATTTAATTAAAGAAATTAAATTTAATGATGGTTGGAGTTGTATTAGACCAAATACTCATTGTTTCTTTATGGGTGATTTAAACTATAGATTAAAGACTGATGTTTTAGAGAATGAAGAAGAAGAATCTTTATTAAATAATTCTGATAATTATAATGAAATTATTTCACAATATGATGAATTAACTTTATCAAGATTAAATGGTGAAACTTTAGTAGGTTTTGATGAAGCTAAAATTAATTTTAAACCAACTTATAAATATGTTGTTGGTACTGATGATTTTAATAGAAAAAGATTACCATCATTTTGTGATAGAATTTTATATCAAGAATATGAAGATGATATAAATCCAAAAATTATTAAATATGATTCATTACCAGATATTAAAACATCTGATCATAAACCTGTTTTATTATTAATTGATATTCCATGGTCATTAAAACCAAAGAATATTATTAATAGACAAGGTTATTTATTAGAAGATTTTGGTATGAATAAATATTTAAAGAGTAGTAATAATTATTTAAATATTATTTTAAAATTTATTGGTTCAATTAATGATTTAATTTTAGGTTATTCATTAATTGGTACAACTACAAAGAAGGGAAGAATTTGTTTAATTATTTTATTTATCTTATTCTTGATTTGGTTATTCTAACTTGACATTTTTATAATTATATGATATGATTTAATGAAAAAGGATTGTAAAGCTACGAAATGAATAAATAAAAATAAAAGAGACATATATAAAAAAAAGGGTTAAAGAAAAGAAGGTCATTTTTTAATCATTATTATTATTAATAGTGTTGTTATTATAAAATTAATTTTTAAAAAAATAAAAATAATAATAAGACAATACTAGAATATCTATACATATAAAAGACTCCTTCTTTTATCAAAAACAAATCTCAAAAAATAGTTTTGCAAAAAAAAAAAAAAATGAGATAGTTTTATAGAAAGAGATAATTAGGGGTTGGTGTTTTTTCAGTTTTTTTGGAATATTGGATTCATCATATTAAATTAATATTTTATTTTTTATTTCATTATTAACTTCAAAATTTAAACTTATAAATCTTTGAAAGCATCTCTACCGAAGAAAGCAATCTTAACCCAATCAGCAACAACTTTAAATCTTGATCTCCAACTTAAAATCATTGAAACGTATAAGACTCTCCAAACAAAGAAAGTGATTAAACCACCACCAGAGTAGAATGATCTCTTACCATAAGTAATGTTGGCAATAGCACGTTCAGCACCTAAGTAAGCTAAAGCACCTAAATGGATATAGTTGAATGGTTTAACACCAGCATCTTTGAAAGCAGCTTCACCATCAGAAGCTAATTTAGCTTCAAAATTTGGAGTCTTTTCAATTTTCTTGAAAACTTCAGCTAAATATTCAGCTTGTTGATGAGCAACTTGAGCAGTTGGTGGTAATTTAGCAAATGCATTATCACCAATAGCAAAAATGTTTTTAGTACCATTAGCTAATAAATATGGATTAACTTCTAAACCTCTAGTTGATTTTTCTTGAGCTGGGATTTTTTTGAATAAATCAGTAATTAATGGTCTAGCCTTGTTACCAGTAGCCCAAACTAAAACACCATATGGAATCTTAGTTTCTTTAATTGAACCATCACTTTGTTTAGTTTTAGCAATTAAATAATCTGCTTCAACTTTACCAACAGCAGTTGATGTCTTTAAATCAATTGTTGTTGATTTTAAAACTTTTTCAGCATAAGTTTTTAATTTTGGTTCAAACATATTTAAAACAACTGGTAAAGCTTCAATTAAATGAATAGTAATTTCTGAAGCAACATTTGGCATAAATTTAGCTAAATCTTGAGCAATATAATCTTGTAATTCACCAGCAGTTTCAACACCTGTTGGACCACCACCAACAACGACAACAGTTAATAATCTTTTTCTTTCTGGATCATCTTTTGGTAAAGTATTAGCTTTTTCAATAGCTTGTAAAAATTGATGTCTTAAATTAACAGAATCTGGAATTTCTTTTAAGAAATTACCATATTTTTCAACACCTGGAATACCAAAAGTATTTGGTTGAGCACCAACAGCTGTAACTAAATAATCATATTTAATTTTAGCTTCTTCATTTTGATTTAAACCAATAAAATCTTTTGAAGTAGTATTTGAGAAAGATTTAATTGTAACTGTATTATCTTCTGGATTAATTGAAGTAGCTTCAGCTTCATAATAAGTAACATCACCCTTCTTTTTAGAGGCAAAGGAGACAACTGGTTCCATAATTGATTTTTCATCAACAGTACCAACTGGAGTTGATGGTAATAAAGGAGTAAATAAGAAATAATTTCTTGGAGAAATAATAACAGTATTATATTTAGTTGAATCAATATGTTTTAAGAAAGAGATAGCACCCCAACCTGAACCTAAGATAACAACAGTTGGTTTTGAAGTATTAGCACTAATAACTCTTGGAGCTTTATGGAAAGAAGAAGAACCAGTTGTAACATTTGAAGTTGGAGAAGGAGGAGCAGCAGCTTTTAAGATTGAATTAGTTGAGAATTTAGCAATTGTGTTTGCATTTTTAGCAACAAGAGAAGGGATTGATCTTCTTAAAGAAGATTTAACAGATGATCTCAACATTTTGTGTAGAGTTTTTTAAAGATTTTAAGATAAAAGATAAAAAAATTTTTTTTTAGGAGCGAAAATAATTGTTTTTATATTTTTGATTTCGACAACGAATTTTTTTACAGATTTTTATTGGCCATTTTTTTTTTTTTAGTTTTTTTGGGTAAAAATGGGATTAAAATTATGATTTTTGTGTGGGTTTTGTTTTAATTTTAAGGAGTTTTGTTTTAATTGTTTATGTTAAGATCTTTTAGGAGGGGCAGTTTTAATGGGAATTTGGAGGGGATTCTTTTTTTTCAGAATTTTTTTTCATTTCCTGTAAATTTGTAATTAATACTCGTTATAAAATTTATAGCGAAAATGTTATTTAAAGGTTAGTTATTCGAGTAATTTGTTTAATAGTACTGTATCTTATTACTACTTGGTTTGTTTTATGAAATAGTTTGTTGATAATTGATTTGTTTAAAGTTTAAACTCCGTGTTTCGAATACTTTTTCAGTTTTGTATAGATTTTTGAATTAATGAGAGATAGAAGGTGTCCGATTTATGTTTATTGACTTGTTTTGTTTAGTTGACGTTGTGTTGGTTATGTTGTTGTGTTGGTTATTGGTTATTGGTCAATTGACTGTTACTTTAATGTTACTTCAATTGTGTATGTAATTGTAAACTATACCATCCCACAATTTACACAATTGATACATTGATACGATTTATCCTCTATTTCAATTACCACTCTTATCATATAACTATTAAATTATCAGAAATAACCAGCCAAAATGCCAATTAGAATTGTGTCGGATTAATTTGATTCGAAATTGAAAAGTTGTAGTTAAAGGTTAAAGCTTAGAGATCTGAATAAAGAGAGAAGAGATATAGTAGTTATACCAATTAATTCAATCATAACTCAATTGTAACCATTAAACATATAACCTCTAATATAAATTAACATAGTTATTAAGTAAAAATCACGTGACTTCAGGGTAAAATTAAAAATCACGTGATAAAAACATACAAACACCAAAAATTCATTTAAAGATTAGATAAAAATTAAAATTAAAATTAAAATTATATCCTTTTAATTAAAATAAACAAAGAAACAACAAACAAACTGGACTAAAACTTCAATTCAATTCTTCAATTCTTCAATAAATCAATTAGTTTCCCTATTCATTGCTCAATTGTTCAATTGGTTGGAAAATAAACTCCTGTTTAAGTATCTTTTGTTTTTATTCTTTTTTGCCCTCCGCATTATAAACAAACACGTATATTAATGATTTATAATATCAATCAAAATCAATACAAAAATAAATCAAAATTTAATAATGCTAATAACAATTTATCTTTAAATTCTTTAAATCCTACAATTGTTTTAAAACCTTTAATTGGTTTTAATAATATTCAATTAGGTGAATCTTTATTTCAAATTATAAATTCTTTAAAAAAATATAAATTAAAATATATCTTTAATAAAGAAAATGAAACAAATTTAAATAATGTTTCATTTTTAATAATTATTAATTTATCAATTAGATTAACTTTTAATTGTTTCCAAAAATTAATATTTATTGAAATTTTTCCTTTAAAAAATAATAATATTAATTATTTCTTATTTGATTCATTAAATTCAAATTCAAATTCAAATTCATCAAATTCTTCATTAGATTTAAATTCTAATAATTCATTAAATATTTTAAATTATAAAGATTTAAATCTGAATAATATTTATAATAATTTATTAGGTCCAACTTTACCTGCTAAATTAATTAATAATCATTGGAATCTTAATTATCCGGGTATTAGATTTAAATTTCTAAAAAATGATCAAAATAAAATTGATTATAATTCAAATTTAAAAGTTAAATGTATTTTAATTAATTGTGAAAAAAATTCAAATAATTTTAATAATATTTTTTATAAATATGATAATATTAATAATAATTTAGATATGTTATCATTAACAAAATATAATTCTTTATTATCAATAAATCCTTCATTATCATCATGTTTTAAAAATTTAAAAATTAAAGATGTTTTTATTTCAAAAAATAGAGATATAACTTTTAATTTTTTAAATCATTATCAAAATTTAAATAAAATTAAAATTAATTCAAATTTTAAAAATTTTAATCAATTTGATTTATTATCAATTTTTGGTCCACCTGATGATTATTTTTTTAAAGATGATAATAGATTATCAATTCATAATTCAAATAATGATAAAATTTTATCAAATAATGATTCAATCAATAATTCAATAAATTCAAAATTATTAATTCATAATTATTTTAAATTTGGGTTTGATTTAATTTATAATAATTCAATTCTTGTTAAAATTATTATTCATAATAATTTAGTTTCAAAAACTTTTAATATTTATAATAGATTACCTTTTACTTGTGAATTTACTAGTATTACAAATAATAAAAAATCAAAATTAAAAGATGATGAAATTTTTATTATTTATTCAACAACTTCAAATTTTAATAATTATATTTCAAATTCTGATAATAATCATGGATTATTAAAATTAAATTCAATTAATAATATAACTCTTAATAAATTTTCAAAAGATTATGAATTTGAAGATATTGATGATGATGATGATGAATCTTTAGAAATTACAGATATTTCATCAAAAACTATTGATAATTTAAAAAATTCAATATTTAATCAAGTTATTAAATTATTTGGTTATAAAAATTTAATATTTGAAATTATTGATAATAAAATTGAATCATTAACAATTTTTGCTTGTTAACATTTCATCAGAAAAACTACAACTACAACTACCTTTATTAAGAAAACACAAAAAAACACTACAACCACAACAAATATTCCTATTTATAAACAATTCAATTCTCATCCATTTCTTTGCTACAATTTTACTTTTATTTATACACTTCAATTCTTATATATTATTTAACCTTTTTTGATATTCTGCCTTTTTTATTTACATTTTTGATTTCTTCATTTCAAGTATTAGTTTTATTATAAATTTACAATTAAGTTCCTCAATGCATTCTATTAAACATTTCTTTTTATAAATAAGTAGTAGTTTGATCATTAATCATTTATTTTAGATACAAGTTTTAAAAAAAAGATATTTAACAAGAAAATAAAAGAAAACACACATTAATTTATAAAAAAGTTTTTTTTGGTATATAAAGTAAAAGTAAAAGTAAAAAAATCTAAGAATATAAACATACACACATCATAATTAATCCATTTGAACCACCAAAATCTTTTATAATCACCAGAAAGTAAAACACACACAAAAATATAATGGATTAATTTTAATTTTTAAATTTTTAATACAGTATTAAAACAAAATAAAGAAAGGAAAAGGAAAAAAGGGAAAATAAGAAGAAAAAAGAGACCATAACGACATAACAAAAAAACAATTAAATTAGTTAAACTCATTTCTATTTTTTTTTGAATTTATTCTAAAATAATTTTCAAACTTTTTATATTATATTTTTTTTTTGAAAAAGAGAAGGAGGAAGAATCCATATTAAAACAATCATAAGTATTATTAAAAGTATCATCATCATTAAGTTATTTTTTTTTATTCAATAAAGATCATTATATTGATACGCTGTACCATCAACAATATCACCAGCAACAGCAGGTGTAGATTCATCACTAACATTCATCATTGGATTATGATTTTGATTATTTTGGAATGGATTATCAAGTCCTGAAACATTATTAACAGTTGAATTATATGTATAATGATTTGGTTCTGTTGATGTCATTGTAGTTGTTGAATTATTAAGGTGAATATTTGAAGTTGATGATGTATGACTACTACTTGTAGTAGTTGTATATGAATTATTTTGATTTTGGGGTTGATTTTGATTTTGATTTTGATTTTGATTTTGGGTTTGGGTTTGGGTTTGATTTTGAGTTTGGTTTTGGTTTTGATTTTGAGGTTGGTTTTGATTTAGATTATGGTTTTGATTATGGTTTTGATTTTGATTAGAATTTGTATGATCATTTGTATAACTACCATTTTGTTGAGGTTTCTTTTTATTTTTATTTTCTTCTTCTCTTGGAACAATATCAATTAAAAAATCAAACATATCAGATTTTTGTAAAGCTTGAGCAATATCAGATTTTTGTAAAGTTCTTCTTTTATTTTCTTCAGCAATAATCCAAGCTCTCATTGTAAGTTCAGTTATAAAAATATCACAACCTTTTGCAAATAGTATTGGAGCTTCAGCACTAATCATTTTAACTTCTTCATCAGTCTTCATAACTTTCTTTATTCTAGCTAATGGTAATTGATGGTTTTTAAAATCATGATCTTCATGTTCAATTGAATTAATTAATGTTTGCCAATATGCCATCATCATATTTTTATATTCACCTGTTAAACCTTGACCAACATTTTGAAATACATTATTTTCTCCATCTTCTTCCTCTTCTTCTTCTTCAACTTGTTCTTGATATTGTTCTTGGTATTGACCATTTTCTTGATTAGATTGACGTTCTTGGTCTTGTTCTGCTTCTGAATATTGTTGTTGTTGTTGCTGTTGTTGAAATTGTTGTTGTTGTTGTTGATTTAGAAGATGGTCTTCAAATTGTGTATCTTGATGTGAATTTTGTGGTTGTTGATCGTATTGAATTATATCAGCTTGTAATGCTTCATCCTGTTGCTGTTGATGATGATGTGACATTTCAGAAGGAACTTGTTGATGTTGTAAATGTTGTAAATGTTGGTGGTGTTGTAATTCATGTTGTAATTCGTGGGATTGTTGTTGTTGCTGTTGTATTTCATGGGTTTGTTGTTGTGATTGTGATTGTTGTTGTTGTTGTGCCTGCTGTTGTTGCTGATGGTGGTGTTGTAGATTCGGGTGTTGATGATACTGTTGTTGTTGTTGATGATGCTGCTCTTCCAGCATTACAGGGTTTTGGTCCAAGAAGGAGTCATATCTTGCGTATGGATCGTTCATAGTAGCTGAGAAGGGATGAAACGAGGTATTGAGAAAACTACTATCAGAGAACAAACAGAATCAGTTTCCAAAATCTCCAAAATGAAATCAATTAACTTTTTTTGTTTTCTTTAATAGTTTTTGTTGTTTTTTAAATTAAATTTTAAAATTTTGGAGGTTTTTTTTTTTTTTTTTTTCGGAGGAAATTTTTAAAAAAATCCGAACACCAATTTTTTTTTTATAATTAAAAATTTAAAAATATCGAAACACCTTTAATTTTTTTAATTTTAATATCAGATATTTTTGGTTTAAAATTGATTTAATTGTCAGTTATTTTGATTGATTGTTGTTAATTACTTTTACAATTACTTATTACTCAAGTCAATTCTGTGTTTAACCGTTGTCTAGACTTGTTTTGATACAGATTTAATCAAGTTAGTCATTGTGAATCTCCCTAATAATTATCAAGTCATAAGATCATAAACTTTTATATTTTTATAAATACAATGAGTAACAGAGTATTCAAATCCTTTGGTACTGAGATTGAAGAATCTCTAACTCCTGCTGTTGAACCAAAACATCCTCAAACTGCCCCAACTAATAATAGTCAATCCACCACAACTTCAAATGATAATGAATCAAAATCTTCAATAACACAATCTGAAACTGAATCCAAGAATGAAGAAGAAGAATCAGTAACAAAACCAGTTGAAACTAAACCAAAACCAACTGCAACAAAGGCTAAAATTAAAAAGCAAACTTTTGATGAATTATATGGAGAACCAGAAAATTTTTTAGAAATTGAAGTTGTAAATCCAAGAACTCATGAATATGGTAGAAAAATGTTTACAGATTATGAAATTATTTGTCGAACAAATTTACCAAGTTTTAAAAATCAAGTTTCATCAGTTCGTAGAAGATATAGTGATTTTGAAAATTTTAAACATTTATTAGAAATGGAAAGTTCAAGAGTTTTAATACCTTCATTACCTGGTAAAGTCTTTTCAAATAGATTTAGTGATGAAGTAATTGAAAAGAGAAGAGCTAAATTAGAAAAATTCTTAAAAACTGTTGCTGGTCATCCTTTACTACAGACTGGTTCAAAAGTATTGGTTAGTTTTATTCAAGATGAAGTTTGGGATAAAAATCATTATAATTATTAGTTCAGCAAACAACAAAAAATTATTAAAAAATAAAATTGACTGATAGAGTATTGTATATTATTTATAAGTATCAATGAATGATTAATGAATAAGTTGATAATGAAATAGAATAATATTAAAATTAAATTAAATATTACCCTTCTAAAATTTCCAAATCACGTGACATTTTTTTTCTTTAAAATCTTCGCAAAATGAAATAAACAAATTTGAAAGGGAGAAATATTTTTTAATTTTATCTTAACTTTAAATATTTTCCATTCACTACAAATCTATTTAAAATATTCACTATTGCATTAACATTCTTTATCATATAGACATACAATTTCTATTATACCCCCAATATATTCTTTTCCCCAAACTCCATAATTCTTTTAATTTATAAGTAAACAATGGTTGACTCAGATAACACAAATAATAAAAAATATGCACATCTGAAGTTAGTATTATTAGGTGATTCAAACGTTGGTAAGAGTTCAATCGTACAAAGATTTGTTAAAGATACATTTGATGAATATAGAGAATCCACAATTGGTGCAGCTTTTATAACAAAAACTATAAATCTTGATGATAATACTATAATAAAATTTGAAATTTGGGATACAGCAGGTCAAGAAAGATATAAAAGTTTAGCTCCAATGTATTATAGAAATGCTCAAAGTTGTTTAATAGTTTTTGATATGACTGATTTACAATCTTTTGAAAAAGTTAAAAGTTGGTATAATGAATTACAATTAAATACAACAAATTTTGAAAATATGATTATTAAAATTATTGGTAATAAATCTGATTTATCAAATAATTCAAATTATAATATTATTGATGATGATGTGATATTGCAATTCGTTGATGAAATGAATAATAATAATAGTATTCAAAATAATAATGTTGATAATGGTAATGAACCAACTATAAATAATAATATAACTTTACAATTTATTAAATGTTCTGCAAAGACTGGAGAAAATATTAATGAAATTTTTAAATCTGTTGCTGAAGATTTACCACTTGATAAATTTAACAATTATACCGATAATAGTTCAAGGAATAAAGGTTTAGATTTAAATGATGGATCTAAAAAATCAAAACAAAGCTCTTGTAGCTGTTAAATATTTATGATGCATAATAATAAGAATAAACTTTTGTGAATAAAAGTATAATGAATAAACTAATGACTAGAATCCCACTATTGAAATAATACCCATTTAGAAACATTATTAAATAGTTTAATGTAATGAAAGTTGTATTATAATAATCTTCATTTTCATTTAAATGTAAATCTTTTTCAAAAGTTATTATAAAATATGATATTATAAATTGTAAAATCCAATTATATCTCCAATTAATTACATAACTTATTCTATTGATGAATGTTAATCTTTCATTTTTTGAAGCATTTGATGAATCTAAAATCATTAATTCTGATTTATCTTTTTCATTATCATCATCTATAATTGCACTATCATCCTCAATTGCATTAGTATTTATAATTTCATCATCAATAGATTCTTGAGAATTATCTCTATCAATAATATTTGTTTCAATATCAAGTTGAATAACTTCTAATTCAAGTAAAATTTTTTCAGTTGAATATCTAATTTTTGGATCTGTATTTAATAAATTTTCTATCAATTGAATTAGTCTCAAGTTTAATGGATCATTATCTCTTAAATTATAATACATTGTTAAATCTAATTCACCATTTAATTTTTCTTGTCTTAAATTTTGATATGAATCTTCATCTTCATTTGTTCTATAAGGTAATTTACCACCAAAAGAAATAAAGAATAAAATCATACCTAAACTATAAATATCAGTCTTTTTATTAAATTGATTATTTGATATTAATAATTCTGGTGCTAAATATTCAATTGAACCAGTATAACCTGAATTTTTTCTTAATGAACCTTCAATTTGTGATTCACCAAAATCACCAACAACAACAGTTGGAGGTTTAATTTGTGATTCTTCAATATCTGTAAGAAAACAATTTGATGGTTTTAAATCACGATGAATAATATGATTCTTATGTAATTCATTAACACCATTAACAATATCTTTAAACATTAAAACAATTTCAAAATTTGTTAAACATCTTGATTGTTTCTTTATTCTTCTCTTTAATTCAATTTTAGTAAATATTGGATTTAAAAGATTTGAAATATAAGTTTCCAAATTACCACCAGAACAATATTGTTGTAAAATAAAAGCACATGGAACTTTTGGACCAAAATCATTAATTGAATCAATTTCAAACCAAATATGATTATAATCAATTATATTTTTACTTTTAAAACTAATATTACAAATAATTGAAACTTCATTTAGAACATCATTAAATTTTAATAAATCTTGACCAACAGTAATTTTTTTTAAAGCAAATATACCAAGACTCTTCTCTTGATTTAATATTCTATGTTCAACTTTATAAATTGTACCATTTGCACCCCTACCCAAAACAGATATTATTTTAAAGAATTGTTTACAATAACCATTTGTGAATACTGAATCTGGAATTTTAAATTTATCGTTTAATAATCTGAAATATCTATAGTATAATTGTGGATTTACTTTCTTTTGTCTTTCAATTGCAGTACTTGTTGAATAAGATCTATGATGACCATTACCATTATTATTTGTGGAATCATTATTAGACAAAACCAATGCTAGTTGTGATGAAGCTTCTTGTATATCTGGATCGTTAAGTGCCAACTCTAGATTCTCACCATAACGTACCAATGACATCTCTACATTACAACACAACCTTCAAGAAATAAGTTAAAAGTAGTTTATTATTTTTTAAATTTGACACCAAAAAAAAAATCGTCATTTCAGTCCCAAAGAAGTAATTCCAAATTCGGCAACTTTTTTTTTTTTTTTTTTTTCAAAAATTTTTATATAAATTTTTTTTCACTTTAATTAAATAAGAAGAGATAATAACTTTTTAAGATTGTAATATAGAATAATGAGCACAGAAGTATCTAGAAAGAGAAGTGCAAATGAATCCTTCTCTGAAAACAAGAGAAGAAAGCCAAAGAATATTGTCTCCAAAAACTTGAATCCTGTTAACAAAGATGGTCTTTCAGAATGCTTTAAATCTGTAAAGGCATCTCTTTATTTATCATTAGCTCCTTTATATCTATCAAGTCCTTTAGAAGGTCTAAAAGCACAACATTTAGACTCCCTTTTAATGAACTATTACCAACCTCTAAAAGGTGTCATTATTGCTTATGACAATATCAAAATAGAAAACCAAAATACAGATGAAGAAGATAATGAAGTAGTTGCAAAGATAAATCCACATAGTCCATTTACTTTTCTTTGGGTAAGTGTTGAATTTCTAATATGGAGTCCCGTAGTAGGTGACTCTATTGAAGGTCATATCTATATGCAATCACCAACCCATATTGGTTTATTAATCAATGATACATTTAATGCTTCAATTAAAAAATTTAATATACCAGAAAATTGGAATTTTGTTTCAAATGAAATTGATGATTCAACTTCAAAATCTTTAGGTTATTGGGTAGATGATCAAGGTAATAAGGTTGAAGGTAAATTACAATTCACAATCAAAAATATTCATAGTTCAAGCAGAATTATTTCTGTAGAAGGATCTTTAATAAAACCAGGTACAGAATCAACTTCAAAACCAGTTGTACCAAATCAAAAAATATTGTTTGATGATGTTGATTTAGGAAACACTACTGAACCAAAAATTGATGATGAAGATATCCCAACTTATGACAAGAAGGGTGATAATAATGATAATGAAGTAATTGCTCAAGATAGTTCATCAGATGATTCAGATTCAGATTCAGATTAAATTTAAAAGAAAAATTATTTCAATCAAGATGTCATCAACAACGTTTAAAAAAATTAATAATAAAACATTTCATTGCATATATAGAGATGACTATCCTAAAAGAAAAGTTGATCCTACTGTTAATTTATATCTATTCCATATTTAAGAAAATTCAAATTTGTGTTTCCAATGTATAATATTAATAAGATAAAAATTTATGAAAAAACTAGGTGTGCATTCGAATATCTGTAAGATTTACTACAAGTTGTGTTATTAATCTATTATGTATTTACATGAATTCATTAAAAGCTTTTTTTGTTGTTTTCATTATAATATGTTTTATCATGACTTATTTCTTTTCTTCAATTTCCAATAATTCTCTTAATTTTGCATCAAAGATTTGTGGTGAAATTCTACCACTACATGTTCTCATACATTCTCCAATCAAAGATTTAAATGCATTAATCTTACCCTTTTTAATAGTTTCAACTACTGATGACTTTGATTCAATAACTGATTGACAAATTTCTAAAACTTCTTGATCAAAATCTTCTTTACTAACAGTATTCTCAACTGTACCTAAACCATAATCTTTAATAATTTTTTCTAATGGTAATTTTAAATCTTCTGGATTATTGATTAAATGTAATAATAATAATTTTGCACTTGATGGTGTTATTTTTTTAGTTTTATAAATAAGTATTAATAATTCTGATAATTTATCAGATGTTATTAAATTTGGATCAAATTGTAATTCATTTTTGGTAAAAGTACCTAATAATTCATGAAGTAACCAATTACCTGGATATTTTGTATCAATTCCATGTTCATTTACACATTTATCAAATAATCTATAATAATATTTCAATATTTTAATATTTGTTATTAAAGTTGAAGAATCTTTAAAATTTAAATTATATGGTTTATTTGCTAATTTAACATAAATATCTTGTGGTAATTCTGGTAATTTAATCTTTTCAACTATATCTGATGATAATAAAACATTTGGTAATTCTGGATCTGGCATATATCTATATTCCATTGCCATTTCTTTAGTTCTTAATCTTTGAGTTTGTAAACCATCCCAAGTTCTTGTTTCTTGAATAATTTCATCTGTTTTATTTGTTTTGATTAAATCAACATGTCTATTATATTCATATTTAATTGCATTTATAATACTTGATGAATTATTCATATTTTTGATTTCAACTCTTGAATTATTATTAACACTAATATTAACATCAATTCTAATAGCACCATTTTCAAATTCACCATTTGAAACATCTAAATGTCTTAATAAAATTTGTAATTTTTTAATAAATGATCTAATCTCTACTAAAGTATCAAAATCTGGTTTTGTAACAATTTCAATTAATGGCATATTTGCTCTATTTAAATCAATTTTGGAATATGAACCTTCTTCAATATCAGTTACATAAACAGATTTCCCCGTATCTTGTTCAATTTGTAATTGTTCAATCCCAATAGTCTTTTCACCATCATTTTTATCTAAACCATCATATTTATTAAGTATAATTTCACCATTTTTAGCAAAAGGATTATAATGTTGTGTTATTTGATAACCTAAAGGTTGATCTGGATACATATAATGTTTTCTATCAAATGATGAATTTAAATTGATATTACAGTTTAAAGCTTTAGCCAATTTTAAAGCATATAGAACTGCTTGGTTGTTTAGTTTAGGTTGCGTACCTGGAAGACCAACATCAAAATAACTAACTTTGGAATTAGGTTTAGCATAAACTGATGTATTTGATAATGAGAATAATTTATAAGTTGTGCTTAATTGAGTATGAATTTCTAAACCACACTTCAATTTAAAATGAGGGTCTAGATCAAACTGTGTTCTCTTAGGTTTAGGCAAACCTCTGGAACCACTCTTTCTAGGAGTAGCTACTGTCGCTAGAGATCTTCTAAGCATTCTTTAACAAGTGTTTAAAACTTCAAATAAATAAGTTAAATGTTGATGAATCTTTTCAAAATATTTGAAAGCGAGTCGGAATTCAAAAAATTAAAACCGGAATTCAGATCTTAGCTATTAATTCAGCTATATATGGTCAAACTATAAGAATTCCAGTTGAAGTTATTGAATTACAGGATATGAGACCTAGAAATGTTAATGAAAATACTGATTCATGATTTCCGTAATTAGTTATCTTATCTTTTCCATCAGAACATATTCAGTTAAAATAGTTTCAATTTACCACTTGTAACTTGTAAGTGAAACTAAAGCAGTAACAGAATCTAATAAAACTGGAATATTGTTTTTATTAATAGTAATATATATTCATTTAAGGTAACTTTATTTTAGTATTACACACTTTAATTATTCAGGGTTAATAAATAATACTTAATAACCAATCAGTACAACTATAACATATCACTTATTATCCATACTTTTTCTTTTATAAATCAATTCTGAGATATAAAGAATTGACTCCATTCCTATCTCTTGATTAATATTTGCCAATATTGGTCCTGATTTGTTACTCATGGTAGAATAATACTGATTCATTTTCTCTTCATCACCTAAAGAAATAGCTGGACTA
>JAJMKA010000066.1:0-53752 GCA_030563805.1 Ruyongia namnaoensis
TAAAACAAATGAACTTGATAATTTTGAATAAAAAGTTTTACAAATGAACTTGATTAAAACAAATGAACTTGATAATTTTGAATAAAAAGTTTTAAAACAAATGAACTTGATAATTTTGAATAAAAAGTTTTAAAACAAATGAACTTGATAATTTTGAATAAAAAGTTTTAAAACAAATGAACTTGATAATTTTGAATAATCAAAAAGTTTAAGAATGTATGCATATTGAATATTGAAACAAATGAACTTAATAATTTTGAATAATAAAAACTCAGGTTGAAGAATTGAACTTTTGTGTAGTAAAGAAATTGTACAAAAACATTCATTCCGGAAACGGAACAAAACCGGAAAGGACCCTGGAATCAGAAACAAAAATGTCACAGTTCAATTGTAGTTTAAAATTTAAAATTATAAAAAAAAACTTCTTTTGTTTTCTTTCTTTCTTTTAAAATTTAATTAATTAAGTTTATGATGAAAATTAGAAATATTACTGTTAGAATGTCTAATGTAAATTAAATTATATACTAATCTGACGTTATGAGTTTTGTTATATTAGCATATGTATCATAATCATCCATCATATAATGCTAGTGTGGAATCCAATTATCACTACTATCACAGTATCACTACTATCACTACTATATAGTAAAACTTGAATTTCTTTAGTTAACAACTTTACAACTACTGTTAAACTCTCTAACTCTAATAAATTTTATTGTGTTGATATTTTAACTTTTAGATTACAGTCTTAATGACTTGTAGTGATTTAGATATTCATTTAGATATCTTGAAAGTCTTTGACGTGTTCAGCTTTTGCCAAATTGTTTAATGGCAGAATTCTGCTTGTGTTTTCAAATTAGAAGAAAAGAAAAATCTATAAAATTAAAGGATGGCAAATTCTTTTAATTTTGTTTTTGTAAACATTTATAACATACCTTTGATTTCTTTTTTTTAGTTACAGTACAAGGAATTCAGTAGTTATACTCTACCAATACCAAATTTTGGCGTTTAGACTCATAATTTTGTTTGGACTTTGGCCGATAAGTGATGATATTTAATTTTGACGTTACAGATTGATGTTATTATTTGGAAATATCAGTAGTAATTTAAGCTTGAAATTTATTATTATATATATTGTTGTCTTTTTAAGTTAAATGTCTATGAAGATTTACTTTAATCATTAACTGAATATAATGAATTCAGCTAGTTTAATGATCTAATATTTCAAGAACAAAAAACTAATTATTTAACAAAAGATAGAAAGAAGATAGATTATTGGTCTATTTTTATTTCCCAAGTTTAAAACTATATAGATTATACAATCATATATTTTACAAAATGATACAGTTAAATAAACATCCCTTTTACTTTCAATTTCATAGTAATTTCTCAAATCTGGTGATGTTTTCCCAATACGGAAATTATTCTGACAGAATTTAAATGTGTCGATAACACTCCTTTAGTTGCAGGATGTTTCGATATCTAATAAATAAGAATCACTTTCCCTTCATAAAGAGTGAAAAACTGTAGTAAGTCTCTTGTCGAATACTGTTAAATAATTATCTAAAACTTAAATTTCTGTAACCAATTAAAAACTAGTTAAAAATTAAATTAAAAAAAAAAAAAATCAAATAAATTTTAAAAAAATTACCGCTGAATTTTTTCTTTCTTTCTTTTAAACCCACTTTAAATATCCAGCTAATTAATTTGATTATCAAAAGTACTATTCTGTACCTTGATTAGCTCATGGGGTACTGTTAAAAAATAATGTTTTTGTTAGACCACATAAGAATTGTAGTTTGGTTCAATTACTCTTTATAATTCATCTCACTACTTATAAGTTATAGTGAAATATTTAATTACATTTCAAAGTTTTCAAAATACTTGTTGATTGCTACAAGTTATATTAGAATCTAAGAATTAAGATTATAATTATTTATTGGTCAGATCTTAAAGAAAAACTGATATACCAAACTTTGATTGGTTCTTTTTGCATTTATTCATCTTTCATCTTCTTAATAGTCTTTACAGATCTAGGTTTGTGCAATAGAAAGGTCTATACAAATTCGATGAATATATTACATTGTATATTGAATAAATATTCTCCCTTTTCTTTAATTATACCTGTACTTCTTCTTCTCTTAATAAGTAGTTAATTCGAATTATTGGGTTATTCTGTTTATTTTACTCTTTTTTGTAAATTATAAAAAGTTTCGGTGGCAAAAATTTTACTCCCTTTTTTCTACTTTTTACTTTTATTGCAATGTTTGCTGATCTGTAGTATGACTTGACTCTACTGAAAATGAGTTTTCCCCTTAACTTCTAGAAAAACCAATTTCTTTTAATATTTGATAGCAGATCGGAGCAACTATATTCCATTAGTGATCTTATGGTCGTTTTTTAAAAGATTTTATGAAAGATTTTTGTTATTACTTTGTTTGATGTGTTAGCTAATATATTTGGTTTATACTATATCATTACAGAATAAATCTTACAATTGCATTTATTTGTTTTTGTTTAAATTCTTTCAACCTCATTATTGTATTTATCAAAAATCCTCTTTTTTTAAGAATAGAAGTAAGAGATTTTAGATCAGTCATTAGATGTTGTTCTGTTCTTGATCCTACCATATAACTAAATAAATACACATATCCTTTTTCTCTATCCCTAGTACTTTCTAAGATTTAATTTGACGTTCTTCTAGTTATCACTTTTACAACTAAATAAATTTATAATCTGCACCATATAAAAAATCAACACCTCCTCTCATTAACGTTTTTGTAGTTTGTAAGTTTTACCAATGTTATAACTTTAGATTACAGAATACAGTCTTAATGTGACTTGTAGTTTGATGTTCATTTATATACCTTTTAGACGTTACTATATTTTATTTTGTTAGTTAGATTCCAATTGTTTTACTTAACCAACAAAAGGTTTAACCTTTCCTCAATATTGACTGAAAGAAAGGTGTAAAAGAGTCCAATGACAAACTCAGCATTGATGCTCTCAATGTTAATAGTTTACCTTTACTTTACAATTGTTTTAATGATTATTCTTTTATAGGTAATATAATCAATTATCAATTTTACTAATTTTTACACTTTCAGCAACAACAGTCTTTTATGCATTAGCCAGCTTCAAAGAAGCGTTAGCAGAAATTTCAAAATAATGGATAATGGTCGATAATGGGAAAACTTTTTCAATTTGTAATATAGAGAAACTCTCAAAATCTTCCACTTCAGATAACTTTTTTCATATAAACTACCTACAACCTAACCAATTTTTCTTTAACAAATGCACATAAATTTTAGTGTAGTAAGCAATAATAAACATAATTCTAACTAGATATTCTTTAGAGTTCTCACAGTAGTTCAAGTAGTAAAATATATAATTATAAATAAGAAACAGGATTCTGTTCTTTAAAGTAGTTACTAAACTTCTCATTTCATTATAGTATTAATACCAAATTAAATTATGGAGTGGTAAAGACACTCATTAATATCAGAACTAAGAAAAAAGCAACCCACAGAAAATTTGTTACTCGAATTCTTTATTAATGAAAGCAGGAATTGATCTCTAGTCTCTAGTATTATAATTGTTAGAAGCTTATTAAATTATAATTAAACAATCAAGAAATAAACCACTACTGTAAACTACAATAACTTTTTTTTTGATAAATCGATTAACAACAAATAAACCCAGTTATGATGAATGATTTAGACAATTCAAAAGATGATTATTCATCGTCCAGTCATCATTCTGATGATATAGAATTACCAGAATACAATACTTTATATAATGGAAATGACCAAGCTGAGATTGATCCAACTAATTCAATTACTGCTCCTAATAGAATATGGGATCCTAATAATTTTGAGAACTCAAATATCCTAAGTGATCAAAATCAACCAACAACAATTATTAACTATAACATATACAATTTGGATAGTTCAAACTTTCAAGATCAATCTAATATAGAAACTATTTTACAGCAAATGAAGTTATCCACTCCAAATTCAATTACCAGACAAGCAAATCGAAATTCAACTGCAATTAATACCACAACCAATAATGATATTGATATTGAAGCCAACCATTTAAATAACTCTTCTACAAATAAATCACCTTTTCATGGTCCTTTAAACAAAGATACTGTTACGATATTTTGGAGTCTTGCTTTTATTAAAATTATTTGCTTAATTGTTTCTTACTATAGAAAACTTCGTCCTACAGATATTTCAACCGTTTTTGTCAGTCCCATCTTTTTAATAATCGTTAGTGGGCAATTGGGAAGTATAGTTTTAGATTTTTGTTTCATGGTTTTCAAAGAATTTCGAGAGAAGCTTGATAAAGAATTTTCAAAGTTCAAGATAATAAGATTTCTAAAACTAGATAAATGTTTTCTCATTATAGGTGTATTTATAAACATTTTAAGCCTTGTTTCATTCTTTTTAGTAATGAAATGGCAGTTTGAAGTTTTTATTGAGTATGTTTGATCAATCATCAAAATAATATACAATCATATAGTTTACAAAATACAGTTAAATAAACATCCCTTTTACTCTCAATTCATTATTCATAGTAATTTCTCAAATCTGGTGATGTTTTCCCAATACGGAAATTACGTTGACAGAATTTAAATGTGTCGATAAGTACATAAAAACCCTCTTTGTGTAAATTAAATTAAATTAGTTAATTTTGAAAAAGTATAAATAAATACTTGGAATTTCTCCTTAAATTTTAATTATCTTTAATATTTTCTATACTAATAATATTGAGGTTTAAGGATGAATGATAAAACTAAGCACTAATAATTTTGATGGATAAAAACTAAATACTAATATTAATTTACATTTAAGTTAATGTTGAAACTAATTATGAAGATATAATCCTATCTGGTCTGAACAAAATTTCCCGTTTTCTAAGAAACGTAATTTTAATAATTCAAATCTTATTGGTTTTGTGAATTTTGTATGTTATTCTTTAAGAAACTTTGGGTCCATAGTTCTTATATAAATTAATTATTTTGTTGAATCCAATTATAATCACTTTGTTCTTGAAATCAATTAGACTGGTGGTTTGGGGATCAAATAAATAAACATCCCTTTTCCAATATTCCCAATACCATTAAATATAGCGATTGGCTGTAGTCTCTTGATTTCAATTAAATTATCTAAGAGTTAATTTCTGAATTCAGTAGGTTTAAAAAAAAAAAAAACTTAATTAAAAAACTTACCGCTGAAATTTTCTTTCTTTCTTTCTTTCTTTCTTAATTCAATAACTCTGATAGAAAACTAGGTCTGTCATGTTTTTTGATCCATCACTTATATGAAAACCGAATTATGATGAATTTACCAATTTTTGAAAATTAATTAAATATTGTATTGATAAACATTTAATGCATTCCTTATATGGGTGTTTTTTTTAAATTCTAGAAATTTTATAATAATTAAGTACATTTCAAAGTTTATCTAATACTTGTCCATTGATTCAAGTTATATCAGGTTTTAGGAATTAATTATATCTCAAATGAAGTTGGTATATTAAGCTTTGATTAGTTCTTTTTGCATTTATTCATTTTTCATCTTCTTAATAGTCTTTACAGATCTAGGTTTGTGCAATAAAAAGGTCTATAGAGAGTTGGTGAATACATTACATTATATATTGAATAAATATCTTCCCTTTTCGTTTACTCTACATGTACTTCTTCTTTTTTAAGTAGGTTTTTTATTTATTTGTCTATTCTACTTTTTGTAAATTATAAAAAAATTTCGGTGGCAAATTTATTTTTACTCCCTTTTTTAATTTAAATACAAGATGAAGTTTTATCCAAACAACATTTTTCTTGTTAATTTCACCATGATAGATTCCTTTATGCTTTATGTATTAATAATCACTGATTTGAGATTTGAGTGCGTTGTTTATTACTTGTCACTTTAACGTCTTGTTTTTGAAAGAACTAATATATCAAATATTTTAAACTGTTTATGTTTTTAATATTGAGAGCTAATTATGTTTAAAGAGACTGAGAAACTTCATTATTCTGTTTGATGTATTGGCTGATATATTTAGTTTATTCTATATCATTACAAGAAAAGTTTTACAATCACATTTAGTAATTCTTTTCAAAAGTATTTATGAAAGTTCACTTTTTTTAAAAAAAGAGAAGTAAGAGATCTCAAATCATTCATTCAATGTTGTTATGTTCTTTTGATCTCACTATATAACTAGATAAATACATATATCCCTTTTTTCTCTATCTATCTAGTACTTTTTAAGATTTAATTAATTGTCGATATTTTTATACAAGTAAATAAATAAGAAGTTTGCACCATATTAAAAATTATAAAAAAATGTTATTCAAATTAATGAATCTTTCCAAATAAATTAGTAAGAAAAAGAGTATAAATAATTAAAAATGTCAAACTGTTTACACTTAATTACATACTTATATTTTACAAGAAGCTGATATAAAATTGATTTATGGCAGAATTTCCCATGTTTTTCCAGTTTTTTTGAAACCTCCAAGATCGTCGAGTTGTGTTGATACTTTACTTACTTCCACAATATTATTCTGTCATTACTTACATAAAGTATTATATAATCAGACTCCTTAGAAAAACACCCAATTACTTATTTACTTTATTACTCCTAATATATATAAGAATTACCTATCAACAAGTTGTCCTTTCTTTACAGTAGATACATTTTATCACCACATTGCTTGGTAGTTTTACTTTTGAAAATTCGGTTCCTTTGTCTGTGGTTATTAGCTATGGGACTTATGACTAGTTGATAATTATGTCTAGCATTTTAAGGGGTTACTATCATGACTAACAGCATAGTATTTGTTAATAGGTCCAATCAGGTCTGCTTCGATTATTTCTCCAATTTTATAATGTCCATTATGGTGTGTTGTTCACAGTAACTTATGCCTGTTATACTTTATGATTTATATTTACAATTCAGGTTCAGTGACTTAAACCAACTATTTTATTTAATTCCTAAATATATTAAAGTTTTAAACATTTTAATATTGATGATCACAAAATGAATTTGAATTAATTGATTTATCTATTTTGAGAATAATATTGAAAATATGAATTGAAATGATTTTAAATTCTTAAAATTACTAGAATATTCATGTCTTCTTAATCTCTACAATTAAATAGATAATAAAACATATCATCCTTTTTTATTAAATTATTAATTTCACATTTAAACACATTATAGCTATTTACTCTTTATTTCTTAGATTTACTTCTCTTTCTCTTTTTAGAAGGTTGTTGTTCTTCTTCTGAAGATGAATCACTTAATCCACTTAGTCCACTTGAACTTTCATCTGAAGAATCACTTAATCCACTTAATCCACTTAAACCACTTAAACTTTCATCATCTTCATCACTAATATCTCCAAAAAAATCTTTGAAACCATTTCCAATAGTATTATAAGCTTGAGTAACTGCATTACTACCTTCAACACCAAATTTTTTATAAGCTTGTAATGTAAGTTTTCTCTTTATATCATTTTCATCATCATTTATATCAGATTCTAAATCACTATCTGTTTCAAATTTTAAATCATCATCATTATCATCATCTTCAAAATCTGAAACTCTGATATTATTACCTGGAAGAAAACAATCAATTACTCTTTGAAGCTTTTTTTGATCTTCCTTTCTTTGATTTATTAATAATGCAACAACTACTTGAAGTTTTGTACTGTTTTGTTTTTCATGTTTTAATTTCATCTTTAATGAATTGATTTCACGATCTTGTGCTCTGATTACACTTCTTAATTGAGATTCCATCTTGATTATGATTATATCTTCTCTGTTGTTGTTTATTGTAGTTGTAAGTTATAAAAAAATAACGCGTCTTTGATTTTTAACGTGTATAAAAAAATTTAATTAGAAAGTTTTACTTCTTTTATTTAATGTTCAATAATTAACATTATCATCAATATTATGCCCAAACCTGATTATAAACGTATAATTACTACCATTATTCTAAGTCTTCTCTTCCTATGGTTCAGGTTCACTTCAACAGAGTCGTTTTTAGATTGGAAAGAATGGTTCACTAAAACTGAGAGAACAATAATTGTTGTTGGAATGGGTTTCTATACTGCTTTATCATATCTTCTAGTCTGGAATGTATGGCTAAGGAAAGAATCCAGTCAATTAATGAGTGTTAGATGTCTCTGTGAGATTACATCTTGTGCTTTACTAACTTTATCTTACGTTTTTATTCTTCTTTAATTGGTTTATTTAGACAATTCAAGAAGACATTAATTTTAACAAATGATTACAATATGATAATCTATGGAATTATTAAACTTTGAGGAATACTTACAACACATATTGGAAAATAAGAAATAAGTAAAGCCTGGGAAAGTATTTAAAACGTCAGTTTTAGATCAAATGGGATAATTATTAACACCAAATTTTGCAAATAATTAAAATTCTTTTATAGCAACAGTTTCTCTCGTTTATATAGTGCAGAAGAGTGAAAAACGTTGGTTTGATGATATAATTTACTAGAAATCGCCTACAATATATCAATTTATAAATTTAAATTACCTATGTATTAAAATTATTTTACATATTGAAACATTTATCTTTTATTAGATTTACTTTAGCCCTAGTTAAGCCCTAACTGTTCACGTGACCAAAACTTTTTTTCATAAATTTTTTTTTCATCACCAATTCTTTCTTTTTGATGTATCATTGATTGTTTGTCCTTTTTACCATTCGAGATGTTGAGTTCCATCGAGTTATACAGTCATTAATGATTAATTATGATTGCAGAATGCAGACTAAATTCTAAAAGATTAGGTTTTTAATATGTGCTACAGAATCCGTTTGAGAATTTTCACCTTATAAGATTTAATATTATTGTCTATTTTTAACGATTTGTTAATATTTGGAAAAAATATTGAATATTGAACACAAATGTTCTTTTATCTCAGCTTATTAGTTAATATTTCTGAATTTCAATTTTCAATATCCTAACCTAAATAATGTGACGTTTATCATTAGATTTTTGAGAAAAATGAAAATATGTTAATTGGAAATTATTTGATATTGAAATATTTATCTGTAATTTTCAATTAAATACTTAAGAATAAACATAACCTCCCTTTTCATTACTAAAGATCTTAGATCCACCACATTGTAGTATCTAAAATATAGTTAATATTTATGTTATAGTTGTATAATTATAATTAGATAATAGATTGTTCAAAGAGTAGTAGTAGTAGTAGTAGTACTACTGTTAGTAGCATCTGATAAATCAAGAAAACTAGTGGGATTTTGTAAACAATTCATTATTAAAATTTCAACAATAGTACTTAGTATTTATTCAACTTTCAAGATTATTACCTCAATTCATCATGGTTCACATTGCATCATTCGACAATTGACTGAACGACCCTAATTCATAATTCCCTAATCCCTATTATCCCTATTTATCAATTACATCACCAATCACAGGCCACAGCTACATAATAAGTACACTACAGTGATATTTAAAATAAATGCTATTCGTCAATTTCTATTTTCTACCGGTAAATGTTTTTTGGATGGGTGTTTAACACAGTTGAATATAAAAAGAGCATCCATTGCACAGTTTAGAGTCTAATATCAACATAATATCTTAACATCTTAGTTATATTATTACTTTAAAGTTAAAGAAACCTATCATCACCATTACAATTCAGTAAAGTTCAAATATAATCATAAGAAATGTTTTTCAACACCCATTTTATAATACTATTAACTTTCATTTTAAAAACAACAATTGCAAAAATATTTAATGGAATCTTTATACCTGATGATCTTATAATTGATCATGAATTATTAACAAGGTATCAAGACTATTATAATGAATTTTCTTTCAATGTTACAAAATGTTCAAATGAATTAAATATTACAATGTCTGCACATTTTATTGTTGATCTTGGTTCAATTATAGTATTAAATGGAGGTGATGATAATAATAATGACAATATTGATAGAATAGAAGATGTTTGGATTCAGATGAAACACATGCATTTGCATATGGTGGTGTTAATAATTTATATAATTCAGATTATTGGACAACAGATTCTGAAGATTTTGATAATTATCATAGTGCAAATGGTCCAAATGTTTTAAATACTTTCCCAGGTTTTACTTATTTCCCTCAAAGTGTTGCTAATATTCCTCAAAGTTTAATAGTTCCAGGTCGTGATAAATGATTGATAGAAGTGATGAATGATTTTATAATTGTAGAATATGTACTTATAGATAGGTGAAATATATACCATACTAGTTTATACTATTAGAATCTGTAAAATAGACTTAAAAGGTTGATAGACTATAACCTTTTATTAGAGATTTATCTAGCATTATTTAAGACTATTCAAAGTAGATTAATAATTAGAAATTGAAATATGCCCTAACATTACACGTGATATTTTTTACAAAAAAAAACTTCAGAAAAGAATCCTGAAATATCATCTACTTTATTAAGCTATGTGTTAAATGTTGAGATAATTTAATTTGGGTATCGTGTCTGGAATTGGATCTATGTCATTGAGAATAACTATGCCCTCCCTACTGAATATTGATGTCTTTATTGAAAATAGACAAGATCTATGAATCTATCGATGAAAAAATTGCAATTCTAATACTTCCAAAAGAGCTGATTTATTCAACACGCCCATATCATTATTTCTTCCTTCCATCCCAAATGAAAAAAGAAATATTATGGAAACATTTGAAGTATATGGATAAGAAATGTTAATTATATTAAATATATCTTAATTCAATCTAAGTTTAATCTTTGATTGAATATATAGATATTAGAAAATTGAAAATTATTTGATATTGAAATATTTATCTGTAATTTTCAATTTTATACTTAAGAATAAACACCCCCTTTTTTATTTAATTAAAGATCCACTAAATTATAGTATTTAAAAGTTTTCTACGTTTAAAGTTTATAAATCAAAAAAAGTATTAATTAATTATAACAAAATTTTAAATAAATGGAACTGATGCACCATCACCACGTAAATCTGAACCACCAGAATATATTAAAGGTTCAAGAGATTCTCTTCTTATAATTTGTCCTCTACCAAATGCCTTTCTTGCTAAACCTTTAACAATTACAACTTCATGACCTAATTTTTGTAAACCTTCAACAACTAATGGATCAATACCTTCTTCAACATTAACCAATGTAACTGATCTACTAACTGGTCCATGAGATCCATTACCTTTATCTGTATGTCCATAATTTGGATGTGGTGATAATGTAATTCTTGGTGCATCTAAAGATTCTTGTGGATTAAAACCAAATAATAATAAATTTAAATAAACTTGAACTTGTGCTTGTGGTTGATTATAACCTCCCATAATACCAAAACTTGCATATAAATCTTCTTTACCATTTGGTAATGGAGTTGTAATCATACTTGGAATAATTGTATGATAAGATCTTTTATTACCTTTAATACAATTTTTACTTTCTTTATTTAAAGTAAAATTACCACCTCTATTTTGTAAAAAGAAACCTCTATTTGGTACAATAATACCTGAACCAAAATTTTCAAATACTGAATTAATAAATGATGCTGCATTACCTTCACTATCAGAAACTGTAAAATAAACTGTATCTGATTTAAATAATGGATTTGGTAATTCACCAATTTTTAAATCTTCATTATTTAAAGCTTTTGCAATATTAAATTCTTTTGATCTTTTAATAAAATATTCAGGTGTTAATAATTTTGTAATTGTTTCATTTTGATCAATTCCAAAATCTTTTAATAAATGAATTGGATCATTAACATATTCTTCACTATCTTTAAAACTTAATTTTAAAACTTCAATAATTAAATGTAAATATTCAATTGAATTATGTTCTAATTTACTTAATTCAATAATTTTTTCATTATTTAATTCTTTAATTAAACCTAAAGCTAATAATGCAATAATACCTGAACCATTTGGTGGAATTTCCCACATTTTTTTACCTAAAAATTCATATGAAATTGGTTCAACAAAAGTTGATTCATGATTAGCTAAATCTTCTAATGATAAAACACCACCACGACTTTGAATTTCATCAACAATATCTTTTGCAATTTCACCTTTATAAAACCCATCTTTACCCTTTTCAGCAATAATTTTAAGAGTTTTTGAAAGTTTAACATTTTTCATTAATTGACCTGCAATTGGTGGAGAAAAATCTTTATTTGGTAAAAAATCTTTAACATCAACTTCATTTTTTGGATTTGTTTTTAAAATTTTTTCTTTATTAGCTTCATAAAATGATGCAGATAATTCATGAATTGGATAACCATTACCTGATAAATCAATTGCAGGTTGTAAAATTTCTGCAAATGAAACTTTTCCTGACCCCCATTTTTCAACTGAATCATACCAACAAGCAATTGAACCAGGAACATTAACAGTGAATGGTGAAGTTGGTTTTATTCTAAAATTGTTAAAGACATGATCTGGGAAATCATTCATGATTAAATCAGCTGTAATTTTAGAAGCTGAACGACCTGTACCATTAATACCATAAACTTTTTTATCTTCCTCCTTATAGAATAAACAATAACCATCACCACCAATATCAGTTGAAGCTGTTTCCAAAACACCTAGACATGCAGCAACGGCAACAGCTGCATCAATTGCATTACCACCTTTTTCAAGAATCTTGATCCCTGCTGCGTTGGCTAATGGTTGAGTTGATGAAACAATACCTCTGGTTGAATAAACTGTTGATCTTCTGGAGTTAAATCTTGGATTTGGCATTTTCTGAATTATTTAATTATTTGTATTTCTCTAAAAACTTTCGAAGCTAAGAAAAGATATAGACAAGAAAGTTTAAAGTGGATAGAATTGAATTGATAATTATAAACAAGAATAAGTTTGAAATAATTTAAATATTTATTTATGGGAGTTTAAACTGGGGGAAAATCATTAGGAAAAAAAAATTAAATCCGAACCCGATCCGAATTTCGGAAGGAGGTTTTATTCGCAATTGATTATGATGATGAAGGTGGTGGGAATTGATGATAGGGCTTTAGTATTTGGTGAACTAGAGCTCAGTGTAGGTTTGTACCTCGTACCTTATCACCTCTGTAATCTTTATTACATGCTTTTTCTCTTTATCAGACCCTTTCTGTGTTCTGGTGATTGTGCGCTAGCTTTAACGCTTCAACTACAGTGGTAAACCAGAAGTATTCTCTGAACTCGAGTTGTAACTTGTAAGTACTGTCGTCTCACTTGTCAGTAAATAATTTAGTCACCTGTAGAAACTTTATTAACTATTAACAATTAACGATATACTAGGCCAGAGTTAGATCTTTATAATTTAAAATATTCATTTAACCGTCAATAATAAAATCAAGGAACTACTTAAAAGGGTAAAACAATTGATTTAACTGCATATATTTTATAGAAGGTAAACGTTAAAATAGAAAATAGTTCCAATTTCCAAATATCAAATACAAAAAATAGAACTAGTGAAAGAAATTGAACAGAAAATAAAGTTTATAGTAAAAATTTTTTTTTAATTTTGTAACAATTATTCATCAATATAATTCTGATCAACAGAAATAATAAGATTTAATTAACATATCTAAAGTTTTTATTTTCAAAATCTGTTAAATCTTTAAATTCATAATTCTCAGGTGGATTTGGCCAATAATTATCACCTAATTCTTCAGCCTTTTTATCTCTTCTCTTATTTTCAATAATATTAATCAAATGTAATACAACTAATAAACCTGTACTAACAGCACATGTAGCTGCCATTGTTGTCTTTGCATGTGGATAATCTGGTGCTTCACTTGCTCTAAAAGTTTGTGGTCCAATAGTATTACCAACACACCATGAAATTAAATAAACAGCTGTATGAAAACCTTTCTTTGTATAACCTAAAGAATTTGTTGTAATTGAACTTAAAATTGTAACCCAACCAATATGAATTAAAGCACTTAAATAAAGACCTGCTAATCTTGAATGTTTATCTGGTGCCCAAGCTAATAAAGCTAAACCTAAAAATGAAACACATGAACCAATAATACCACAAATTGATCTATGACCAAAAAATTTAATTGCAAAGAATAATGCAAAAGCTGAACCAAATTGTGTTGCACCACTTGGTAATGAATGTAATAATGATTGTTCAGTACCATAACCAAATGAATCTTTTAATAATAAAGTACTAAAAGTTGTTAAACCACCATTTGGAATTGTTGATAAAACACCATGACAAATGAAAACATAAGTTCTAACATCTTTACAAGCTTCAACAACTTGATACCATTTAAATTTTTTAACACCAAAACCTTGATTATTTTGTCTAATTCTTTCAACAGCAATTTTTCTTTCCTTTTCAGTTAAAAACCATGCCTTTGCTGGTGTATCAGGTAAATGAATCATAATAATTATACCTAAGAAAAGTGTCATTGCACCAGTAACTAAGAATAAAATTTTCCAAGCTTGAATATTATAAGAACCTGAATGAGTATATAAACCATATGCAATTAAACAACATAACATATTACCAGCACCATTACTTGAATACCAAAATGCAGTTCTTTGAAATTGTTCATCTTTTGTAAAATATTGTGCAACAATTAATAAATTACCTGCAGAAATTGCAGATTCAAAACAACCTAAAAATACTCTTGCAACAATAATTGTTTTAAAATTATAAGCAGCAGCATTTAACATTAAAACCATACCCCATAAAACACAAAATGCACCTAAAGTTTTCATTAATGGAAATTTTTGCATTAATCTAACAGCAATAAATTCAAAAACTAAATAACCTAAATAAAACCCAGTTGTTAACCAAGCATATTGTTGACCAACTAAACCTAAATCATCTTTAATCCCCATAACTGCAGCTTGACCCATCGTAACTTTATCCATAAATTGGAAACCTGATAAAAAGCAAAGAATTGTTGTAACACAAATATCTAATTTAAATATTAATTTTCTTTCTTCTTCCTTTGTATATTCTGTACCTTCAGCTTGTTTAAATAATTCTAAAGCAATATCAACATCTTTATTATCTTTATCATAAATTTGTGATTCATGATCTTGAATTTCAATAACTTCAGTATTATACATTTCCTTCTCTTGAGAGTTTGAACCAGGTGATAAACCTGATGAAGCAGTATCTAAAGAACCCATGATCTTATTCTTTGTTTAGTTTAAAAAGTATATTTCTATAATGTAACAGACAACAGCAATAATATAATTTCAATTTCCAAGACCAGCCAAGATTGAACACAATAGTTAAGTTGTTGAGGTATACACAAAACTTTTTATTGAATAAATATTTATTGAAAAGTTTGAAGATGAGTTCTTTTCAATTATATTTATACTTCAATACTTTCAATACACCGACTGTGCATATACTATCTCTTATCAGTTTGTTGATCAATCCTTTAAATGTTGAAGTGTTGAATCATATAACATGAAGCGCATACAAAAATATCAGAATTACGCTGTAGATTTCCTCAAGGAACCGTCTAGAGATTAGTGATTACCTGATTTGATTCATGGTTCACATATAGTACGGTTTTCTTGGCTCAATTAACTTAATGAACATAAAGTCGCAATTACATTGTCAGTTCATTATCTTTTAGTTTACCAATGGATCAATAATGAAATGTATTTTTTGACATATTTGTTTAAAAAAGATGGAGAGTTATTGTAGTTTATATACTTGAGTTTCCCTAATATGATTCTCTTTAAAGTTTTAAAATTATAACTTTATTAAAGTTATTACGTTTGTTAATTCTTTCAATTATCAGTTTAATTTGACATAATTAATTCTTTATCACTGATAACTAAAAAAAAAATCAGCAACGGCTCACTTTCCGAATTCTGTGTTCCGTGTGTCGGAAGTGGGACCGGTCATAACATCAACTATAATTTATATAACTGATGTTTGTATAATTGTTCTGTGATATCATGAATTACCAATCTATTCAACTGTATATGTATCACCATCCAATAGTTCAATGATATTTCGATTAATCCAATTTATAAGTTGGCGGTGTGTTCTTGTTTAGCTCAAATAATCGTATATTCTCATTTCTCGTTGATCCCTTTTATTTAAATACAATTATATTGATAAGATCGAATAGTGTCAGTCCAGAAAGATAAAATAAATATCATGGGGTTTGCATCTTTATTATGAGATGCCCATATATCTATCATTTTATCGGTAGGTTCAATTTCCAGATTTTGCACGTGATTTGGAGCAAAGCCCTAATAGCCCTAAAGAAGGGTCCAATTATTTATTCGCAATAGAAATAATGGAAATAGTCAGCCTCACAAAAGATGTACTTCATTGTTTAAGTCTTTGAGGTGTATAATACTGAATACTGAATACTACTTTGTGGGATAAATAAGTTGAACGGTATCATAAATTGTGATGTATGCATTAGAAAATTAAATAGAAAGAGAAAATTAAATAGAGTATCATGAAAAATTTTGAATGATTAATTGTTAATCAAAATGTAAATATGCAAGCTGTAATGTTTTTTATGCTAGTTGTAAATAGAAGAAACTATTGAATACGAGTTTCTGTACTAAATGATGGTTCAACTTCATGAACTGTTATTTCATTTTCAATATTTTGGAAATGTAAATCTTCAATACTTGAAGTTTTATTAATTGTTGTAGTATTTATATCATCATTCTTCTTTACTACCAAATCATCATCATTATCTGTTGAAATTCCTGCTATCTTTTCAATATCAATAATTTCATCATCTTTATTATCATTAATATTAGAATTATTTTTATTAAACCATTTAAATCTAATACACCAAATAATATGAGACATAAATATACCAACTTCTAAAGAAATACAAAGACAATAAAGAACAATACTCATAATTTCCTTACTATCAAAGACAACAGAGATTAAAGAAAATATACCACCTGCACAATCAACAGCTAAAAATAAGAAATTTATACCAACAACTTCACCCTTTCTTTTAAATAATTCAAAATATGGCATTATTAAACCTAAAGTTAAAAAGATTGAAGCCATTATACCAAAGATTAATGGTGGCCATTCTTTATCATCATTTAAATATAATCTTTTAATCCAAATTGAAAAACCAACTGTAAAACCAACACAAATTGCAATAAAACTAGTTATCAAGGCAATAATTCTTTTTAATGAATATTTAATTGGTGGATAATATAAAACTTGAAAAGTTGTTACTAATGCAAAGAATATAAAACAACATGGTTGAACTAAGATTGCAATATTTTTTGATTCTGTACTAAAGAAATAAATCATCCAAAATGGACATGATAATAACCAAAAAATAATCATTGATAATGGGAAACCTGTACAATCTTTATTTCTATAGTTGTAATAGACTTGAGGAATTAATTGAATACACCATAATACAGTACCTATATCTTCTTGTTAGTCTCTAAAGCCATAAAATGAAAATTTTTCTCCACAAAAAAATACTCGACGATGAGTAACAAATTTAATCAAATCAACTATAACTTACCAATGGTACCTGTCACTGTTGAAACTGTTGAATCTACAGACATCACCCACTACTTCTACTTCTAATATCCAAACTATTAAAGCTAATTTCAATATAAAATAAATAAAAAGAGAGAGAAAACACGTACTTTCCAATAGTTTTTATACTGTTAACCGCTAATGTCACATGCTGCTGTCCCAAAACGGAAACTCAACCATTCTCGGAAACAGATTCCCAAACCGGCAAAAATATCCAGTTTTGTGGTCTTGACTTCCTCTTTGGGTAAAAATATACACTAGCGAAAATAATTGTGTCAAAATTATATATATAAATGAGTCAATATTTCTCTTAATTCTTAAACGATGGCTTTATTATAAGAGCAATATTGTTACGCTTTATTATAAGAGCAATATTACTGTTATTAGTCACATAATTTCTGCTACAAATACCTCGTTAGAATGTTTAATTAACAGTGTGAAAATAGTTCAATTCAATTGAGCAAATATTGAGTACTTAAAGATATCAGATCTGTATAATGTGTATATTTTAGCTTAACAAGTATCTAATTGGATATAGATTAATGCTCTGTTTTCTCTAATGCTCGAATTTCATCAACTCTATTCATCAAATCTTCAAGATATTGATCTTTAATATTAATTTTATCATGAATAGTTTGACCTTCTAATAATAATAATGATTTATATAATTTCTCTAAATATTCATAATTTGGTCCACTTGGTCCTATTGTATTCTCTATAATTTTAGCTGTTTCATTAATATCTTCAGGTCCAATAAAACTTTCATTATCAATTGTCCCTATATAAACCATACTATTCAATAATGGTCTATTTGTAATTTCACTCTTTGGTAATTTTTCAATAGCATTAAATAATTCTAATTCTTCATCTGTAACTTTATTCTCATCATGATATATATGGAATGGAATTTCATGAATTGTATAACCATCTTGTTCTCTAACGTTTAAATATTCTGTAACTTCATTTGCAAATTCTCCAGGAATATAATATGCACAAGCCCAAACTTTTAAATCATCTTTACAAATATCTTTAATATCACCATCTAATTCATTTTCTAATGATTCATCAATAAATTTGGTATCTTTAACAATATCTTCAAATGGTACTAATGTAACAACTCTTCCCTTCTTCTCAGGTGTACCTCTATGATCTGATGATGATTGCCAAAACCTTCTAACATATCCATGAATTATACCAGGAACAACGTATTTGGCATGTGGAGGAGGTTTAAATATTAATGATCCATATCCTAGAACCCATAAAGGTTTGTTATCTATCGTCATTTATTCTAATGTTCTTCTATTTATTCTAATGTTCTTTTGTTGATGTTCAAAATAAAAAAAAAATAGAGATCCACAATTTTCTTAAAACTGAACATCCGAACATTTCTATAAAATGGTATAATGCTTTTAAAATTCTTCTAATTAATAGAGGGAAACTACAAATAAACAAATTCTTTTTGACGTATTCTGTATTAATTAATAATATAAAAGTAAAAACTCAAAGTCTAAAATAATAATAAATTAGATAATTAATGTTTTTTTTTCTTGATTGTTTTTTTCTGTCTTTTCTATAATTCTTTGAAAACAAAATGATTATGAAAAGTACCAAACAGATGAAATTATGATACAAATAGAGTCATTAACAATAAATGATAGTTGTTAACAATAATGAAAAGATTTGATGATATTTTGTCAAAAAAAGAAGAAAAAAAAAAGTCAAATAAAAAAAAGAAAATCCACTTAATGAATATGAAGTAAGTAATAATAGTTATAGTAGTAGTAGTAGTAGTAATAAATGATACTAATGGTATTAACAAGTAAATATAACAATGTGTCAAGTGTCTTCAGGATTAATTAAAAACACCATAATGAAAAAAACAACAACAGAAGTAAAAAAAGATTAAGTTATAAAAAAAAAATGATAAAAAATAAATGCCCCATGATGAAAATATGATGAAATGATATTGCTTTTGTAATATATAAATAAATAATGATAATTGATTAAATGATTAAATGATTTATAGTGATTAATATTTTTTTATTTTTTGGGGGGTGAGAGTTGAATATAAATGTATTGAATTGTTTGTTTTTTCATAAACTATTGAAACTTATTTGAAAATTGATATCATAAAATGAATAATATTAATAAGTCTTTGAGATTTTCCAATTTAAACTTGTTTCTTTTTCTCTTTTTTTCAAAAAGATCTATAGAAAACAATTATTATGGATTATCTTTATCAAAACACCAATAATAAGATCCATTATCAATCAAACATTCCAAATTAGATAATAAAGAAACATCAATCAATGATAAAATTATATTTAAGACACCCTTTATAAATCACTATTATCTAAGAAGAAATAATTACCAGATGCTTTTTGTTCTTTATCCATTTGTGAATCTAATTTATTGATTCTTGGTCTAAAAGAATTTGGATCTCTTCTAAATGTAACATTTAAATTCTTTAAAAATCTATTACAACCAGTTAATAATGATTGTGGTTGTCTTGCAAAACTTTCCTTTGATGGTGTACCTTCAAAGACAATAACTCTATCAGCTAAATATGTAGCCATAATAAAATCATGTTCAACAATAAATGCAGTCTTTTTAGCATGTAAAATAAATCTTCTAATAACTTTTGAACAAATAATACGTTGTTCAGAATCTAAATAAGCTGAAGGTTCATCAATTAAATAAATATCAGCTTGTAAACCTAATGATAATGTAATAGCAACTCTTTGTAATTCACCACCTGATAAATGTTGAACTTCTTGATCAATAATATCATCAATCTTTAAAGGTTTACAAACATCAGTTTGAAATTGTGGATGTAAAAATGAAGCTCTAATTCTTTTAAAGAATAATTGTCTAACAGTACCTGTAAATTTTGGAGCAATTTTTTGTGGTTTCATTGAAATATTTAATTTTGGAATTTCTAATCCATCATCAGGTGGGATAGCACCAGCTAATAATTTACATAATGTTGTTTTACCAGTACCATTTTCACCCATCATAACTAAAATTTCAGAATCACTAAAATCACCTTGTTCAACATTTAAAACGAAATCACCTTGAGTTCTTTTCATTGCTGGATAAGTGAAATATCTTGAAGCATCTAATTTTAAAGCATCTTGAGCATCAGCTAATCTAAATTGTAATGATTCAGTTCTAAATCTTAAATTTTCAGTAGCAATATGACCTTCTAAAAACATATTAATACCTTCTCTAACTGAAGCTGGTAAAGTAACAACACCATAAACTGATGGAACACCGTATAAAATACAAACAAAATCTGATAAATAATCTAAAACTGATAAATCATGTTCAACAACAATAACATATGATTGAGGATGTAATAAAGAACGAATAATTTGAGCAGCATTTAAACGTTGTTTAACATCTAAATAAGAAGAAGGTTCATCAAACATATAAACTTGAGCTTCTTGAACACAAGTCATACCAATAGCAAATCTTTGTAATTCACCACCTGATAAAGCTGCAACATCTCTTTTTAAAACACCTTTTAATTCTAAAACATTAACAATATCAGTAATATGATCTTTTCTTTCTAATTTTTGTTTTAATAAAAATCCAACTTTAGTATCAGGACCTTTAATAGCTCTTGGAATATTATCAACATATTGAGGTTTAATAATTGCTTTAATATTATCTTCTAAAATTTTTGTTAAATAATTTTGTAATTCTGAACCTCTAAAAAATTTTAAAATATCATTCCAATCAGGTGGATCATCAAATCTACCTAAATTTGGTTTTTGTTTACCAGCTAAAATCTTTAAAGCTGTTGATTTACCAATACCATTAGTACCAACTAAACCTAAAACTTGACCAGGTCTTGGAGTTGGTAATCTATGTAACTTAAAAGAATTTGCCGAATAACGATGAGTAACTTCTTTTTCTAAATTTGTTGGTAAATTAATAATATTGATGGCACCAAATGGACATTTTTTAACACAAATACCACAACCAATACATAAATTTTCTGAAATAAATGCAATTTTATTAGCTGGTGAAACTTCAATACAAAGTTTACCAGTCTTGACAACAGGACATGACTTCTTACACTCCTGACGACACTTCTTTGGCTTACACTTATCGTCTGAGACAATGGCAATACGGGTCAACTTAGAACTCATTTGTCTTCTTCTTCTTCTTGTGTGTTGTCTTGTTGTTGTTTAGTTTCTTCTCTTCTGTGTTTAAAAAAAAATTTTTTCAGATGCCAAAAAAAAAAAAAAAAAAATAAAAAAAAAAAAAAAAAAAAAAGTTGTTGATGCTGCGCGAACCAAATTTTTGACAAATTGGAGCGATTTGATTGGTTGTTGCGTATGGTATTTGTAACAGAAATGAAGTATGTTGGTCGAAAAGTAATGTGTTACAGTGAGTTTGGACTCAATTGGTTGGTGTAGTTGTGTAGTGGGAATTGAACTGACCAGTTTAGAGCTCATTAACCCCACTAATAGCTAGAGCTACAAGTAATGTTACCCTATTGGCATAAAACGATTTCATTTATATTAACTAAGTATTAATCTATCTAATACCACTTAATCTAGTAGTATTCAGATGAACATTGATATCTAATTTATCAGTATCTTCTTCAATTTGTCTCAATCTTGCATTTTGTTTCTCAATTTCTTCAGATTGTGTCATTGCTAATTTCTTTAATCTACCAGCAACACTATTAATTTGATCTAAATTACCAGCAATTTCTTCTTCCATTGCATCATCTTCTTCATCATTCTCAAATTGATAACGTTGTGCTTCCTTTTTATACTTTTCTCTTCTATATTTCTTAGTAAGATCTTCAGCTTGTGATTCACCTAATTCTAATCCATATTTAACTCTATTAGTTGATTGTGATAATTCATTTCTTTGTTGTTCATTTAAATATTTATCAGCAGTTCTTTCTTGTTTAATCTTTTCTTCCTTTTCTCTTAATCTTCTTGATTTAGTAAATGGATTTTGAACAGATGGTTTTAAAATATTTCTATTATAATGTTTTAATAAACCAACTTTTTCTTGTGCAATTTTATCTTGAGTTGTAGCTAATGCTAAATTTCTTTCAACATTATATAAACTTTCACTTTGTGCACCCAACATACCCATTGTATTTTTACCTGATTCTTCAGCTTCTTGTGCCATTCTAAGAATATTTCTAGTTGATGAAACACTAGCTTGTTTTGTAAATCTAATTTCTCCTTTAATTTTTTCAACATCTTGATCTTCTTCCATCTTTTCTCTTTCTTCTTCAGTCATTTCTTCAATTGGTGGTTGATAAGCATTAACTTCATAATTGTTTAAATCTTCATTGTTGTAATCATTGTTATAATCATCATTTAAATTATCACCAACAGTTTGTTGAACTTGATTATATTTAACAGCTTCTTCATCTTCAACAGCAACATTAGATTCAGTAGTATTTAAAGCAGGATTAGCATCATAAGTACCTTGATTTGCATATGGATTAGCATTATATTGCTTTCTAGCTGGTATTTTAGAAGAAGCTGAATCACCATAACTATTATAATCATCGTTTAAATCATCTGTAGCGTCTTGTGATTGAGATTGTGATTTTGAAAGTGAAGTTTGTTGTGATTGATTAGTTGTTGTCTTTGTAACATTATAACCATTATTATTATTAGTATAGTCATCAGCATAATTATTATTGTAGTCATTAGAATTAGTGTCTTGAGTTGGTCTTTGAGACTTATATGGATTAGCTCTTACATTACCACCATTTGCAACAGCACCTGAAGTTTGGTTAGCATATGGATTAGCTCTTGAATTTTGACCTTGTCCTTGAGCACCATATGGATTTGCTGAACCTTGATTTAAATTTTGTGTAGAATTTGAATTACTATAGTTATTTCTGTAATCATTTGAACCAGAATTTTGATTACCATATGGATTTTGTCTAGTATTTTGACCACCATATGGATTTTGACCTTGAGATTGAGATCGAGATTGGTTTCCATATGGGTTTTGAGTTTGTGGTTGATTACCATAGTTTTGACCTTGTGGTTGATTACCATATGGGTTTTGACCTTGTTGTTGATTACCGTATGGGTTTTGACCTTGTTGTTGATTACCGTATGGATTATGGCCTTGTGATCGGTTACCATAAGGATTTTGTCCTTGACTTTGGTTACCATATGGATTTTGACTTTGGTTTTGATTATCATATGGATTTTGACTATTGTTACTACCATAATTATCACTATAGTTATTACCATAATTACTATAGTTCTTATATTGTGATTGATTTTGATCTTGACTTGGAGCATTGTTGTAATTATTGTTATAGTTATTACCTGATTCATTATAACTTTTACCATAATTACTATAATTTTTGTATTGAGGTTGTTGATTTGAATTTTGATTTTGATTTTGATTACCACCACCATAATTACCATAATTATTAGTGTTACCACTGTTGAAACTAGCATAAGGATCTGATTCAACATTGTTGTTTTGGTCATTGTAATTGTTACCATTGTTGTTATCATCATCATGATCATCATTAGATTTCTTACCTTTCTTATTCTTCTTCTTGTTATCCTGTTCTACATCTTCATTTAAATCTTCTTCAGGTTCTTGAGCTTTAGCACCAACTGCGTATTGCTCATAACCTTTTGGTGCATAAATCTTGACATTTGTTCTATCATTTGCCATTTGAGCATATGCTGAAAACATATTTTGTTGTCTTCTAGCTGATTTTATAGGAATACCATTTTCATTCAGTGATTCCTTGTTACCACTTTCAACTTCCTCTTGAGTTGGAGGTTGAAACTTCTTCTTGATTAACTTTCCTAGACCCATTGATTAATGAATGTAATAGTAATTGTGTTGTAAAACTTGTTGAAATGATAAAGAGGAATTTTAGGATTCAATTTATAAATACTACTTTTTTGGGGGGCGGTGATGATTTTTCAGGAAGGGTAATGGTTATTTTTAGGTTTGGATCCAATTTTAAGGTTGTTATAGTCAGTTATTGATGCTATAAAGTAGATATTTGATATTTTAAAGTATATTTGTATCTACTTACCACTTTATTTGAAGAAAATATCTTATATTTTGGTTGAAATTGTAAATATTTTATTTTATTTGAGCTAAAAGGACGTATCAAAAATGTTTGGATGTTGAGTTTTGAAGAATTTGATTGAGTTGAAAGAGTAGTATTGAGTTTGTTTTAATTGTTAATTGAGATAGTAGTTAGATCAAGATGTCAGAGGCTAGTGTTGATAATTCTGTAAAGAGTGAGGAACCTTTTAAAAAGGAAGAAACTACAGCTCCAAAAGTTGAAGAACAAAAGAAGGAATCTGTAGTAGATAGTACTAAAGATAAACCAGTTGATGACATTAATAAGAAAGAAGAACCATTAAGAATAAAGAAAAGACCATTACCTACAGATACAGCTTCTTCTTCTTCTTCAGTGCCTAAGAGACCTTCTGGATTCTCTTTTAGAAATAGAAATGCTAATAGTGATATTAAGAAAGATGCTCCAATTAAGCAAACAGTACAAAAGCCATCATGGATGAAAGATGAAGATCTAAAATTACTTGGACAAGGTAGTAATACAAAAGAATCCAAAGATACAGATAAACCAAATGATGAACGTGATCAAGAACAAAGAGAAAAGGAAGCATTAGAACGTGAATTAAGTAGAAAGATGGATTTTGAAATTACAAAAAAAACACAAAATTTAGATCATGTTGTTGTTAATCATTATAATCATAGAGTTTATGAATCAAGAAGAGAAAATAGAAATGCATCACCAATTATCAAGTTAAGAAACTTCAATAATGCTATAAAACATATGCTTATAAATAATTTTACTGATAGAGGTGATAGAGTATTGGATTTAGGTTGTGGTAAAGGTGGTGATTTACATAAATGGGATAAAGCAGGAATATCAGAATATATGGGAATTGATATATCAGATCAATCCATTAGAGAAGCTGTTAAAAGATATAGAACTTCAAGATTATCATATCAAGTTGTTTTCGCTACTGGTGATTGTTTTGGTTTACCATTACCAATAATTTATCAACAACAACATTTAAATTTTAGATTACCTGTTGATGTTGTAACTATGCAATTTTGTATGCATTATGCATTTGAATCTGAATCTAAGGCAAGAACAATGATGGAAAATGTTGCAAATTCTTTAAAACATGGAGGAAGATTTATTGGAACAATACCAAGTTCAGATTTTATTAGATCACAAATAAAACGTTTTAAACCTGGTCAAAAATCTTTTGGTAATAGTCTTTATAAAGTAACATTTTTAGATGAACCACCAAAAGATGGTAGATTTGATTCACCATATGGTAATGCATATAATTATTTCCTTGTTGATGCTATTGATAATATTCCAGAATATGTTGTACCTTTTGAAGCGTTTAGAGCTTTAGCTGAAAGTTTTGGTTTAAGTTTAATTTATAAAAAACAATTTAATGAAATGTTTACAGAGGAAATACCTAAATGGTATAATAGATTAAATCCAAAGATAATAGAAGGTATGAAAAGAAGAGATGGTAGAATCGGTGTTGAAGGTGATGAATCAGAAGCTACAGATTTTTATCTAGCTTTTGTATTTCTGAAACAATAGTTATAATCTTATCTCATTATAATCATAACTATTTTAACTATATATATTTAAAAAACTCCCTAATATAATTAATGATTGACATTAAATTAAAAAACAAAAATGATATTGTATGTGTAAAATATTCATCATAATGCAGTTGTGACGGTCATAGATTGAGAATTAATCAAAAAAGTAGGTGGTAATCCATTACACCAAACATTTAAATTCTCTAAATATTCTTTACAATCATCTTCATTATAATGTGTTCCAATAACTGGTGCTGGTAATGTGGTAAAAATCAATGGTGATGAACCTGAAATTGTTGTCATAACATCGTTTAAAATCAAATGTTGACCTTTTGCTGGTAAATCGTTAAATGATAATTCATTCAAATCGATATAATCATCTTCATTGTTCTCAACTTCTTCTTTTAAATTTGAACTATTATTTGAATTGACTGTGTTATTATTAACTGGGTATGTTGTAGCTTTTGATTTTGGTTTTGTCTTTGGTTTCATCTTTGGTTTTAAATCCTCTTCAGAATATTCTTTATTCTTAGAATTTAAAATACTATTACTATAGTTTGAAGAATTATCATTGACAGAATCAGAATCAGTATAGGTAAATTTATGACTAGATCTTTTATGATTCATACTTGTAGTACTATCATCATCAGGAATTAAAATAATAGATGGTTCATCACCAGTAGCATCATCAATAACTTTGGATCTTGGAATAGTTTCTGAAGAGAAATATGGACCACGATTCTTATGTTTTGGATTAACATTAAGATTAACTGAAGCTGCTGATGCCATTCTTTGATTTCTAGTTTGTGCACCAGGTCCTGAAATATTTGTAGATGCTCTCTTGAATTGAGAACTAAAATCATTCTTCTTATGAATACTTGCATCATCTAAACTATTGGCTCTAGATCTCATTGAATAATCTAATTCACTTGATATAGTATTTGTATCAGTATCATATTCATCATCATCAGAACGTAAATCGTCATCACCATCAACAGCAGCTCTATGAATATCAGATTTAAATAATTTATTTGTAGTCATACTGAATGAAACACCCATTCTTTGTAAATTTGCTAAATTATATTTTCTCTTTGGTGATAATCCATTATTTGATAACATTGTTGGTGTCATTGCAAATGAAATTGTTGGAATAATATTGATTCTATCATTTATATTTTTTTGTCTTCTTGCACTTTTTAAATCAGTCCACCATTCATCTTGGAAAAGAATTTTATCAACTTTACTAAAATTATTATTATTTTCAACACCTTTAACAATTGTATTATAATTTTTAAAATCTTGTAAACAAACAACAACAATTTCTGCTTTAATTCTTAAAATTTCAATTAATGATTGAACTCTTTTCTTTTCAGCTGTTATATCCTCACGATCTTCAACAAATACAACAACTCTTAATCTATGTGTCTTCTTCCAATTTGGAACTGTTGTTAAAATAGCACCAAGTTGTAAAATTAATGTATAAGTATCAAAATTTGTAGTTAAAGCAGATTTTTCACCATTTTTATCAAAGACTTCAGCAGACATTTGAATTGGGTAAAGATCAATATATTCTCTATCTTCATAATCTAATTTATGTTTAATATTTTGTAAAGGTAAATTTAATTCTTCAAAACCTTTAGCAACAGCAACATTTGCTTGCATCATAATTAAATCTTCTAAAATTTGAACCCAATCTCTCATAGTAACTCTTTGTTCATTACGACATGAATCAGTTGGTAATTGATCTAAATCAACAGGAGCACTTAAATAAGTTGATTGTTTTCTTGAAGAACTTGATCTTGAAATTGATGGTGAGCAAACATTATTTTGCATATTCTTCTTCTTTATATCATAATAACCCATAACAGTAATATTTGGTTTCATATAACCTAAACCTGAACCTAAATAAACATTTCTAACACCCCAAGGTAATGAAGAACCAATACCAATTTGAACAAATGCTTTAATCTTACTTAAATCTCTTAATTTTACCCATGCATTTTGTTGTTTCTTAAATTCAGTATAATTTGATTGAAAACTATCAGATACTATAACATGACCAATAATGTATAACCCACCTTTTTTCAAATTATTACAAAATTGAATTAAATTCCATTGTGATCTTGGATTATCAACTAATAATAAAATTTGTGGTCTCCAATATTTAACATTATCTTGTTTTAATCTTAATAAATATTTTCTAACTTGATGATAAATTAAACTTTGTGAAACATCACCCCATGGTTTTGGAGGACAAACATAATGAATGAATAAGAATAAAGCCATCAAGAAAATAAAAACTAAAGTTGCAGAAATACCATCAACAATAAACATTGCAATAGTACATGCAATACCACCAGATAGTGCAGTATACCAATCAAAGAATCTAAAAGAAGGTCTAAAATTTGGAGCAGAAGCAATCTTCAATAAGAAACAAGCTAAATTAGTAACAATAAAAGTCATTAAGAAAGCCATTGTAATAAAAGTTGCAATTTGATTAATATCTGAAAATAAACATAATTGAGTTAAAGCCCAAGTAAATATTATTGCATTAATTGGATTTCCACTTGAATCAACTCTATTAAAAATTTCTAAACCTGGGAAGATTGAATCATTTGCAATTGCTTGTAAAACATTAGCAGCACCAACAACACCAACAATTACAGAGAATAAAGAAGTTGAAAATTCACCCATTAAAACAATTGCAGGAGACATATTAATAGTTTGAACAATTTGAACATCTTTATGTAATAAATCTCTTGGAACTGAAATACCAATAGATATAATAACAACTGCATAACTTACAAATGTTAATAATAAACCCCAAAGTGTACCTTTTGGAATAGATTTTGAAGGTTTTCTTAAATCACCAGACATACTTGCACCAGCAAAGATACCAGCAGTAGCAGGGAAGAAGATACCAAATAGATCATGGAATGTTTCCTTTGTATCAATCATTGAACCTGCAGCACCACTTGTAAATTTTGGGAAAAGATTACCTTTTGTTGTTGCCCATGAAGGACCAGTATAAAATGCCTTTAAATCAGGAATACTAAAAGGTTTAACAAAAAGAATTGATAATGGGATTGATAAAGTTGATGTAAATAATAAGATGAATAATAAAAATCCTGCTTTTGAAACCATTGAAGAACCAACTAATGCAACACAAATACAAATAAATAATAATAAAGAAGAATATAAGAATGACCACCAATAACCTTGTGGTAATAATTGATACATGATACCATCTCTTTCACCAAGATTTGTTAAGATTGGTTCAATAAAACCAACAACATTCATACCTGAATTTAAAACTTGACCAATATAAAAAACTAAACCAATTGAACCACCAAATTCTGGACCTAATGATCTTGAAATCATATAATAAGCACCACCACCACGTACAGTACCATTTGTACTAATTGCAGAGATTGATAGTGTTGTCAATAGATCAATTGAATATGACATAACTAATAATAGTAGAGAACCTAATATACCCATTTGACCTAAAATAAAACCAAATCTTAAAAACATTAAAATAGATAAAACATTTAAAGCTGTGGGTATAAATACACCATCAAAAGTACCTAATTTATTCAATTTTTTAGATTTTTCATCCTCATCCTCATCATCCTCATCATTGTCATCATCATTGTTATTATCTGTACCTTCATTGTTGAAACGGCTGTTATCATGTGTAGGTATTGCTTGAGAAGACAAAAAACTATTTGTGGATCCATAAGATTTTGAACGATTAGCAAAAGAGGACCTTCTGAAAGTATTAGACTTCTTCAATAGTGGGTATGCTTCATTGGTAGATATTGGATCATCTGCCATTATCTGCTCATATCTTCTATTTGAAGAACTAGTCATTGTGTGTTTTGTGTGATTTGTTCTATGAAAATTTCTTCTTTTTTTGTACCCAATGAAATGTAATCTATATGATTTGTGAGAGGTGTGTGGGTATTGAAATAAATTGGTATTGAACTAATGAGAGAAATGAGTATATGAACTAATGCAAAAGAATGAACTGTACGTTTTTAAAATCAAAATTAAAATTAAATTATTTGGTGAAGTTTAATGTTTTTTTCTTGTTATCAAAAAAATTAACTTTACGATTTTTTCTTTGATTAAAAATTTTCATTGGAATTTTGAATTTATTTTGGAATTATTGATAGTTAAATGTGATATTTTGTTTAAATTATGAGTATTCTAAGATTGTTTATTGATTAAAGAATAATTGACATTTTTCTAGAAATTTATATCTCCAAAATTGAGCTGTTTTTTGTAACAAATTTCGTAAAGTTTATGCTTTAGGGCTACTTTTAGGGCTTTTGAAATCACGTGATTTTTTCCTCTATTAATTTATAATTGCTATTTTATTTTATTTATCATTTGCCACTCAATAGTTTACAATTCATAGTTGATATATAATATGAGTGAACGAATTTTAGAAGCTTACGAACATCTTTTAACTAGCAATGAGGATTTAGTTATTGAACAACTCTTTACTGAATTAGAGAATTCTTTAAGAGAAGTAAATATTTGGAATGCTTTTAAATCATTAGAATTTGAACCTCCTGTACAAAATGAATACCAGAAAGTATTAATTTTGAAATGGTTATGCAGAACAGCTTCCATGTATATTGAGAGAGATGATACTCCTCAAAATAATGTATTAAATTCCTATAAGTTAATTTTATTGACTCCTAACCTTACTTTTAGATTAACAGGAAATGGTACTCCACCCACTTCTACAGGTGATGATGATATTTTAACGTATATGAATCAAAATGATGCTGATATAAGTGAACAGATACCAGATGATTGGTATGTTACTAAAATTGGAGAATTTCAAGAAAATGTTGAATCAAGATTACATGATATTAGATTTTCTAATCTCGTTATAGAGTTTTCTTCAATATTAAGGTTAATTAGTGATAGTCAGCTTGAGCTTTGGATATACAATAATCCAAGTAAAAGTAAAATTCTTGAAGATTTAACTGTATGTTACTTTAAACCAATAACTCAATTTTTTAGAGTGCTCAATTATCCAATTGTACATTCTGATAGAGCTAGGTTCAATCCTGAAATTTATAACACTATACCAGAAAGTATACCACATAATGAATCAAATTGTATTTTTTCATATGGAAATAGAGATATTCCAACCCTATTATGTCAATTGAAAAGTCCCCTTCTTAGAAACATGATTGATCCAAATTTACAAGCTGATCAAACCTCATCATCTCAACAAGATATATTAAAAGAATTGTTATTTTACATGACTGCATTCAATCAAGAACATGGTATTCTAATAGATGGTGATTCAGTTTTGCATATAATGATTCCAGATCCTAGTAAAGAAACAATACTTGATGATTCTGGTGTTGTGTCACCAAGAGCAATTTTAGCATCAAGAATGTTTCAAGATATTTGTCCAAATGATGATAATCAACCTCTATTAACAGGTCGTTTGTTATTAGCTCTTTTGATAAATTTTAAAGACCCTAACCCTATGATACTTTTATATCATACTTTAATGAAATCAAAGGAAGAAGTAGATGCACCTTATATTGAAAATGCCAAAGAAACTTCTAGTGCTATATATAAAGAAGATTACAGTATTTATTATGAAGATGATACAACAGATACAGATTCAGATACAGATTCAGATCCAGAAGAAGTTAATGAACTTGGAGAAAATAATATTATCATACTAGTATTTCAGTTAGCAATGATGGGGTTATATTCTCAGATTAAATCAGGTTCAGAAGGTCCAATCGTTATTTTATCAATAGATAGTAATACCTTTATTAGAAGAATTAAAAATTGCAATAATATTGAACCAATAAATGGACAAACATTAATACTAAAAATTTATGATATAAAGGCAATTCGTCATGATCATAAAAGATTTCTGCGTGATAATTTTTTGTTACCAATTGACCATTTAGCAACAACAAAAGATGGTTATGTTTCATATATGTTTAAAAAATTGTACCTTGAGATAGCTGTTAATTTAAGAATTAAAGTCTATAATAATGATTGTACTAATGAAGAAGAGAAAATTAATCATGCTGATATTATAACATATGGTCTAATTGAAGGTAAAACATACTTTGGAGGTTTTTTAGCTATGGAAGAATTAAAATTTATTGATGAGAAACCTAAAACTGAAGAAGAATTTGAAGAAGGATTTAAACAATTAAAGTTATTACATAATATTGGTATCTGTCATAACGATATCAAACTGAATAATTGTTGCTATGATAGAAATAATAATAAATTTTATTTTTTTGATTTTAATTCTTCAACCTTAAGCTATGATGATGATTATGATGATGAATTTTCTAAAAATTGTGAACATGACTTCAATATGTTATCAGAATTAAAAGGACTGTACATTAATGACCATTAATCATGTTAAGAGTTTACAATTTAATACACTTATAGTTATATGTTTGTTAAATTGGATCCATTTCAATTATTACTACAATTGTAGATAGACAAAAACAATTGAAAAGTTTAATTAAGTCAATTGAATACTAAAATATAAGATTCTATAAAAAGAACAATAACCTGTTTCTTAATTATTATGATTCACCTTAATACAATAACAATTTTACTGCTTTAAATTATCATTGTGATTGTAGCTATTATCTTTTAATTTCAATTTCAATCTATTATCAATTTGGCAGACTGTATTATCAGCTCTGTTAAGTATGACATGCTTTTCTTTATCATTGTTGTTGTTTAGATGATCCTTTTCCAGGTTGATTCCATTATAGATTCTTGTTATTATTTTATCAATTCTGTCGATGCAGTTAATGCATTCAATATTAATTTTGACCATTTTACTTTTTTCTTTAACAGCTTTAATAGTTTGTTTTAATGCTAGAATATGTTCAGATAATCTTCTAATATCATCTTTAATATTGATTGTTATATTATCATTATCACCACAATCATCACCATTCTCATCATCATTATAATTATAATGATCTTCAACACCTTTAAAAGTCATTTCTAATGGAATAGATTTATCACAGATACAATTATCTTTTTGATTGATTTTCCTTTCAACATCACTGATCTTGGTACTGGACTCTATTGTTAAAACATGTGTTAAAGTATAAAACGTCATTATAATAGTAATAAAAACAATCAACAGCTTGGTTGTAGCTTTTCTCTCAAAAGGTGAAGTTAAACATGACTCATTTATATAGAATATACCAAATAATGCAAAACCCATAGCTACAAAAGACAGAGGCTCACCTAGTTGTTGTAGATGATTAATTAATAATAATAATAGTGAAGTAATCATAAATGGAACAAATACCACCGACATAACTCTAAGAATAGCACACTTTGTTTTTGATGATAATGATTCAGACATTAGAATTGAATTTTGTTGATTTATTCAGTGTTATAACAAGTAATAAGTAACAAGGTTGTTAAAAGATTCTAATAATTAATAATTTTAATTTATAACAAGTAAAGATAAAATTTTAAGAAGTAAAGCAACTTCTCATTTTGAATAATAATCGAAACGACATTGAAATTACAAACAAATAGACTTTTTTTCTGTTAGAAACACTAAATAAGACTAGAGTTACTACTATTGTATACAGGATTCTTTAAATGTCCTTAATTGACCTTTCTTAGTTCAATCATTAGATAAAATTTTATGTACGGAATCAAAAAAAAATCTGGGGTAGAAAAAGTAAAGTAAAATCACCAAAAAACATATGATAAAAACTTAATACACTCTACTAATTCAATAATTATAAAAAAAGTAAACTATAATATTATAAATAATTAAAAATTATATAAAACTTTAAAAAAAAAAATATAGGACATAAGAATATTAAAAATGGTAAAAAAAAATGACTCAAAAACATTAATAATAATAGTAAATAAAAAAAAAGTATGAAAAAAAAATTATAGTTGTATGTATAGATTATTGGAAGCATATGTAAGCATAGTAGATATAAGAATGAATTGTTTGTAAAATATAATTAGTAGTCATGATAATAAAAACTTAAAAACTTTTTTTTTGAATCTTGTAAAATATCTTTTTTTTTCTTTTTTTTTTGAATAAACACAATACTTTTGTTATTTAATAAGTATGAAGAAATGAATAATTATAATAATAATAGATGTAAATAATAAATCTAAAAACTTTTTTTCTTTTTTCCCTGTTTTGGAAAAAAAAATTCTAATACCATTGTCTCAATAGAACAATAGGGAACAAAATAAATCATAATGCATAAATAATTGGCGATCGAATAACAACTGTAATTCCACAAACAACACATCAAGAAGTTATGGAAACATCACCTTCATTCAAGTAAGGAATAGTGAATAATAAAACCTTCAAATTTTAGTTCATTCTCTTCTATAATTTCAAGAAAGGAACTTTTTATATTTTTTCTTCCTCTACTTTTGATTCATCTTCTTCTTTAATAGATTCTTCAACTTTTTCTTCTTCATCATCATCTTCTTCTTCTTCATCTTTACCAAATTCATTACGATCTTCAAATGGAATAACAAATTTTTCCCAATTATGTCTAGTTAATCTAACTTTTTCACCATTTTTATTAAATTCAACAACATTATGCATTGAATTTAAAACTTTTTTAATTAATTCAATATTACCATTATTAATTTCCTTCATTCTATTAAATCTTGCAATTAAAGAAATTGAAATATAACCTTTTGAATTCATTGAAGCTTTTAAATATTTATCATTACATAAATCATGGAAATAATATTTTAATTGATATTTTGTATCTTTTTCAATACTACCAGTATTAAAAGGTTTTGTTGGATCTAATAATTGAGGTTGTTGAGTAAGAATATGTGGTGGATAAATTAATTGTTGTGGGAAACTTGGTAAACCAGTTAATGGAGAAATTATTGGTTGACCATTTGCATATTGTGGTAAATTATAAAAAAATTGTTGATTTGGAATAAAATTTGGATTTGTAAATGGATTATAAAAATTTTGATTTGTATTACCATTCTTTGTAAAATTTTTAATTTGATTAAAAAATGGTGAATTTGGTGAATTTGAATTATTATGATAACTGCTATGACGACGGAAAGCACCACTATTAACAGCATTAAAACTATTACTTGGACTATATTTAGGATTAGGTCTTTCAGGGGATCTCTCTGGAGATACTTCACCTGGACGTTCAAGTTGTAAACTTCTTTGTCTTAATCTTGCATTATCCTTTTGTTGTTGTTGTTGTTCAATTTCATCATTAGTTTGAGAAATTATTGTTCCACTATTTTGTCTTAAATCTGGAGATGGAGTATTTGATTCAGTTGAAGATTCAGATTCAACCATAGTTTCAGAACCAGAATCATTTGTAGTTTCAGTTGCTTTATTAGAATCAATTGGAAGATTTTCTTTATTCTTTTTAGTTCTATTGTTTGATCTTTTACTATTATTTGAATTTTTGGTTTTAGTTGAAGCATCACCATTAGTTTCACCATTAGACTTTTTATTATTGTTCTTTGATTTTGATTTATTGTTTTCATTAGCATTAGAAATTTGTTCATTATTATTTTTAGATTTACCTCTATTAGATTTCTTATTGTTATTGTTGTTGGAATTTGAATTTGAATTTGAATTTGAATTGTTCTTGGAATTGTTATTCTTATTATTACCATTACTGTTGTTATTATTTTTAGAACCTCTTCTTCTATTTCTATTATTATTCTTTTCTTCAGGTTTTTCTTCAGGTTCATATTTTGATCCAGCTTTCCAATTAGTTTTACCAGTTAATTTCAAAGATTTTTTAGGATCAATTTGTTGAGGCTGTATTACATTTGAAGTGACAGTTGGAGTAGTTGTAGTATCAGTGGTTGGAACAAAAAGGTTTTGACCCCAAGCATTTTCTTCTGGGATTGGAGCAGGTTTTAAATTAATTGAAGTTGAAAAGAGTTCTTCAGTCATTGTTGTTGTGATGAGAATATGAATAAATTAAAAATAAGAAAACTAAAATGAGAAATATGGGGAAGTATAGACCCTTTAAATATAAAACTGTAGTTGATTTCTGTTTGTTCAAGTAGTGAAATTTTTCCTTTTTGTATTATTTGGCCTCTTTTTTTTTGAGAAGTTTCAGGCGTCTAAACAAAGAGAATGATCCAAGGTAAAGTCAATGAGTGGTGACAGACGAGTCTTCAGTATGTATCTGAGATGCTATCAAGTGTTATATGTACTGGTTGTTTTGTGTTCTGTGGTACACCTTCTCTTCTAATTCTATTCTTTGTGGTAGATCAAAAGCAGGTGTTTTCTTTTCTGTTAAAAACAATACAGTTTGTTGGCAAAAAAAAAAAAAAAAAACAGAAAATAGGTTAGAGAAGAGTTGATTGAGTAGAGAGTAAGAGAGATTGTTGATGTTTTCTGATTTGAGATGGCTGGGTACTGTTCTAATAAAGATTGAAGTCAGTTTTTTGAGTTACAGCGGTTTTTGAATTTGTTGATTTTGTTTATTTTAATAGAAAAAGTTTGAAGTTTTTGGAATTTTTTTATTTATGATGGTTTTTTTTTTTTTTATTATTTTCGAAGTTTTTTAGAGTTATTTGATGGTTTTTTGGATGCAATGAGTGTGTTTAGCTGTTTGTAATTTGGTGAGAGTGTAGTTTGTATTGGGTTGTATATGGTGTTAAATTTTGAACTGTTTTCATCCAGTCTAAACACATGATTTTGGTGATAAATTGAGAAATTATTTGAGTCCAGAAGTAGTAATTACCCAAATAGGAAACCTCTTAAAATTTTATCCAATGGCAGATGTGTCAATAAGGCCCCCAAATTATACTAGTTATATACTATTTGGTTTATTTAACATTAATGAATAGTTATTGGTCAAAAGACTACTTAGCAATCGATACCATGTATTACATTATTGATCACTCAGTTTTAAAATTCAGTAAGTTCATAAAAGTATCTGTTTTCTTCTCATTAAATTAAAATTCATATAAACAAAAGCGCTAAAATAAAATTAGAAGTTACAATGATAATTAACATAATGATATAGAACTGATATATATTATTGATTAACATCTGCTACAGGTTTATTCAAATTTGTTATAACAATTTGTGTTTTAGAAAAAGAAGATAATTAACAAAACATTCTCTTCAATGTATAAATTAAATGACAAATGATCGTATAGAGTCAGTACTGGTTAGTAAAAGTATGCATTAATTTTGACCTACTATTATGTCTTAACTAATAAAAGTAATTGATAATTTCCACTATTCAATCAGATTAATCTTTATATCAAATTTTTAAAAAATATTCTCAATACTAATTTTCTTCAAATAATTTAATTCTAGGATTCCATCCATTATCAAATCATTAAATTGGCCCAAACACTCCCAAACTTTAATGAAATAATTGATAAAATCATTAATTATGTTTTTGTGGTTTAAATTTGTTTTTGTGTCACAAATAAAATTTAACCAAAAAAAAAACAATGAATAAACAATTAATAAAAACATCAATAAATCATTTTAATTTTAATAACTCTTTCTTTGTAGTTCTTTGAGGGAAACATTCTTTATGATTATTGCTAATTATGTTACGATTTTTATGACTTTTTTTACGACTTTTATCTAATCAATTAATTTTGAAATGAAGATAAAATGTTCCTGTGTGATATGAAAGAGTAGTACCTGCAAATATTTGAGTTTACTCTAATAATAAACAATTAGTTATTTATCAAGATTGATAAAAATTAATTGTAATTATTTTAGTAATAAAATTAAAATTAAAATAATTCTTTATTTGATGAATTTGTTTTTAATTGTAGAAACTTTCTTGAGAAAAATGATAATTTAAAAAAACTTGAAAAAAGAGTAATTTATGGTTTTTCATCATTTTGAATAATATGTAGTCATTATAATTACTTTTTATCTAGCTGTTCATATTAAAAGATTGTCGATACATACTTTATTGATTACTGAAATAAAAAGGATTAAATTAAAAGAAAGTAGAATTATATATTTTTTCTAATATTAAAAAATTTGAAATAGCAATTTTGATTAAAAATTTCAAAGTAGTGTCTAAACTAACAAATTTATATAGCAATAATAGATGGTAATTAAACTATTTCAAACTTTCAAACCAAACCAATACAACATCTTTTATAAAACTATTTAGAATAAAATACAAAATTATTTCAGGACAGAAGTAGTAATTACCCAAATAGGAAACTACACGATTTTTTTTTTTTTTTTACTTCAAAACAACAAATAACAAAATAACTTAAATTCAAGAAACATTTATTAAATAAAGGTTTGGATAGAGGTCTGTGTTAGAACTATTCTTTTTTTAGAAAATATGGATGATGATTCATCTATCAAAATCTATTCAAAACTAGATAAAGATGTACCTTTCAAAATCAAATATATCAAAAGTTTACCATATCAAATAACAAAAATATCAAATTATTTAGATCATATATTATCAAAATCAATGGTTCAAAATGAATATGAATTAATTAATATAAATAGATCAAGAATCTTTAAATCAAATAATCAAAATTTATCTTCTTTAGATGATCATAGTCATATAGTTGAAGTATCTGCTTATGAAAAGACTAATTATTGTATATTAACAAAACTTTTTAATGATTATTTTATTTTAAATTCTTTAAATTCTGATAAATTAGATGCTGAATTATTAAGTCATTTTGATATAAATTTTACTCCTATTCAATTAAATATTAAAGATGATTCAAAATTTAAATTTAATTTCCCTATAAATAATTTAAAATCAAAATTATCAACAAATATTCAAAATGATTTTACATTATCAATGTCACCACCACAACAATCACCAATGAAAAATTCAAATACAAATAATAATACACCAAATAATAACAATATTAATGATGATGATCCATTTGATTATTTTATGAATCAATATTTTACAAATCTTTATTCATTAGATGATTCAAAATTAGCTTATTTAGCAAAATCAACATTCACAAGATTATTAAATTTAACAATTAATGATTCAAATTTATTTGAAAATATATTATCACAATTTTTATTAAATTCTGAAAAATTTGATAAAAGACATTTAAATTTAAATTTAAATAATAATATTCTTAATGATAATTCAAATTTAATATTTGAAAAAGAATTACAATTTAGATCAAATTTATTAGAAAGTTCTTTAAATATGTTAAATTTTAATGATATTGATCAATCTCCATATAGTAAAAATAAGAAATCAAATTCAATAATTGATTCACCATCAGTTAATTCAAATTCTTTAATTAATATTTTAAATAATTTTAAAGTTAAAGAAATTAAATTACAATTATTAATTTTATTAGAATTAATTAATATTAAAAAATTAGATGATAAATTAAATCAATTAATTGAAAATAAATTAAAATTATTAAAAAGGCAAAGAAAGAAAAATACTTCATTAATTGGTAAAAGAAAAAATATTAAAAAGAAATCAAAAATAAGAGATGATGAAAGTTCAAATATTGATATTAATAATGATTCTTGGTATTATCTTGAATTATTTTTAACTTATGTTGATAAATTATATTTATTTGATCTTTTAATTGGTAGTTCTAAAAATAATTCAAATTTTCAATTTATAACTTCAATTATAACTTCTTATTATATTAAAAAATGTCCAATTTCTGTTAATTATTTAATTGATAAATTAAAACCTGATGATTATACAACTTCAACAACAATTGAAGAATTAGAAGTTGAAAAAAAGAAGAAAAAAATTAAAAATAAACCATCATTAACAAAACAAAGAACAATAATGTCAACAAATTTAAAAAGATCTTCTTCTTCAAAATTAAATGATGGTTATAATCAATTAAAAAAACCAATGTTGGCTAGAAGTACAAGTGATTTAAGAAATCTTTCAATGTCAAAAAGAAGAGAAGTTGATATTTCATTACCAAGTGTTAAAGCTTCAGAATCTTTAGATGTTGATTCATTTAATTTAAATAACAATAATTCAAAATCTTTAACTTCATTATCAAATACTTCACAATTATTTAATAGAGTTGGTAAAAAGATTAATAATTCAAAATCATCAGCTTCATTATCTGACCTTACATCAAACACTTCATCTACATTACCATCAGCAACAACAAATGGAACTTCTTCATTTAAACAAGTTGAAGAAACTCCAAGAAAGAATAATAGATATTTTAATATGGAATCACAAAGACAACAACAAAGTTTTATTCATGTTGAAGCAACACCAAATAATAAGAATATAAAACAACAACAAATTTTATCTTCTCCATTTATAGAAAGAACACCAATACGGAATGGAAATCATCAAACAAATATTCATAGTGATCATGATCATTTGGAAATCATTAGTTCGTCAGTTGAACGTGTTCCTGGTAATAGTAATATGAATGGGAAAATTACAATTACTGATCAACTACAAGAAGTTGTATCCTCTGTTGGATCAAATAAATCCAGAGTCATTGATCATGATGATGATGAAGAGGATGATGATTTGGATCAAAGTTTATTGGGTAGTCCTGTTGAGAGAAGAAAGAGTAATAGAAGATTATTTTAAACTTATAGATTTAATTTACGTTTTTTATTTTTTGCATTAATAAACTTTTTTGTATTTAAAACATTACAATCTATTTAAGATAAATCACCAAAGAATATAGCATCAATAATTTCTTTAGCATCTTTTTCTTTTAATACTTCAATAGTTAATTCTTCACCTATTCTCTTTTCTAATCTTTCCTTATCATTTTCATTTATTTCTTTATCAGAATCCATATCAACATCTTCTTCATTTTTATTTGGTACTAAAGTTCTTAAAGTTTTTATTATTGTTTGAATTAATAAATTTTTATCATGTTCATTTAATGAATCTAAAACTATTAATGACCAATTTTGTAAATTACCTAAAATAATAATCCTTATAACTTCTTCACCTAAATTTTTAAGACCAATAATTGCACCATATTGAGTACCAACTGGTTTATTTGCATCTAAGAATGCTTTTAATAAAGTTCTTGTAACTCTTGGTTTTAAAGTTGTATAAACATTACCATAATGTTGACAAACATGTTCTAATAAACTTGAAGCAAAATCACGAACTGCAAAATGTTCTTCATTATTTTCATTAGAACCAGTTGGACCAATTCTTTTAGCTAATAATAAAGTTAAAATACATGGCATTAAAGCATGAATATAAGGATCTAAAAAAATATTTTCATTGGTTAATAATGAATAAATAACTTCCAACATTGTTGATAATAGAGCAATATCATTTAAATTATGAGTGATTTGTTCAGAAATGAATTGAACAAAATATGGTACTAATTGATGTAAACCAGGATCTGATCTTAAAGAAGTTAAAGCTGCTTGTCTTAAATGTAAAGATTCTTCATCATCTTGTTGTGATAAAATTGCAGTAACAACTTTATCAAAATATAATTGTAATTCTTTTGATAAAACATGTTTAACCAAAGGTTTAATTTCAACATCTTTATTATTATTTGTAGTTGTTGAAGTTGAATGACCATTTGTACCATTATTAGTATTTGAACCATTACTATTATTGTTATTATTATTACCATTTGAAGAACTTGACGTTATTGAATCATTATTACTCAAGACGGTTGTAATAGCACCTCTTTGAATTGGTGGTAATGATCTAATTTCAGATTCTAAAGGATTTTGTGGAATTGCAGGTTGAACACCTTCAATTGCTAACCAATGAGCTGTAAAAGTTGTAGCTCTTGGAACTTTTGGTAATGGTTGATTAATTAATTTTTCAAAATCTACTTCTTCATCATCAACGTAATATAAAGTTTGACCACTACCTACTAAAGCTTCTTTAAAATTTAAAATTCTTGTAACATCATAACCATATAAAGGTTCAACATTTAAAACTCTTAAAGCTTTTTCAACATCTGTAGTTGTTAAAGTTCTTCTTTTGGAATGTCTCATGAATTTACAAGCTTGTTCTAATATTTCATGGATTCTATATTCAACATCCATTGCTAAATTTCTTGATGTTTCATCATTTAAATCGTATAACCCTATAGATTCTGCAACATCTTTAACTGTATCCAATGGAGACCATAATGTATGTGACATTGGGGCCTTTGATTGCTGTTGTGGCTGCTGTGGTTGGTTGGACATATTGTTCTATTATTATTAATGATTATATTACAAGGTTATAGTGATTGATTAGAAGATAACTCCTTCTTAATAAATTTAATATAATTGAGTTGTTTGTTTATTCTGTTTTTTGGTTAAAAAAATCGACAAAATAAAAATATTGACATCCGGACATTTCTGAGATGTCTTTTTAGTTATTTTAATTAAATTTTATGGAGAAGAAAAGTTAATGTAATTTGTATTTAATAATTATATGTAGTAGTATCTATACATATCTATTCGTCAGCGAAACCTTGTAACTTCAACTGTTCATCAACTGTATCTCTTAAGAATTGAATAGTTTCAGCAGGATCAGCAGCTCCGAAAACAGCAGTACCTGCAACAATAACATTAGCACCAGCTTCAGCAGCTTGAGGAATAGTAGCTTTACCTAACCCACCATCAACTTGAATATCTAATTTTGGGAATTTTTCTCTTAATATTTTAACTTTTGGCATCATATCTGGCATAAATTTTTGACCACCAAAACCTGGTTCAACAGTCATAACTAAAGCCATATCTAAATAAGGAGCTAATTCAAATAAAACATCAACAGATGTACCTGGTTTAATTGCACAAGCAGCTCTTAGACCATGACTCTTAATTAATTTGACTAAAGCTAATGGATCTTTAGTAGCTTCATAATGGAAAGTGAATTGATCAGCACCAACTTTAGCAAATTCTTCAACCCATTTTTCAGGTTCTGAAACCATCATATGACAATCAAAGAAAGCTTTTGGTTTTGTAATACCATCACCTCTAGGGATTTCTTTTCTTAAACTATCAACTATTGGAGGACCTAAAGTAATATTTGGAACAAAATGACCATCCATTACATCAATGTGTAACCAATCAGCTTTAGCACCTAGAATCTTATGACAGTCACAACCTAGATTTGCGAAATTTGATGCTAGAATAGATGGGGCGATGATTGTCTTTACCATTGTACTGTACTATGAACTGAACTGAACTGAACTGAACTATGAACTAAAAGAATAAAATAAAGGAATAAAATTTAAAATAAGCTGATGGCAGAAAAAGCTCCGAAATTTTTTTGAGACGTCTTTTTAGATTTTTTATTTGTTGTTTTTTCTGGAGAATTTAATTTAGAAACATCAACATCAACAACTAATTTCAACTAAACAATGTCCTCAAAGAAAATAGCTACTACTCTCACAAGCATTGCATTAGGTGCTGGTGTCACTGCCTTCTTCCTAAAAGACTACAAACAATCCGATGAAGAATTGAAGCTGGAAGGGTTGACAAAGAAAGATGTCATTAAAGAACAAGAACAAGTTGCATTAGAACCAACTTCATAAAGGTCTTATTACTCTATAGAAACAATAACTGCTCTATAGAAGATAAAAACAGTCTCAAACTTATTTTTTTATTCTGCATTTACTATCACATTACCAACAACTATAACTAAAAAGGATGAAATTATTGCTTATTCAAATACAAAACCACTCATGATTTTATGATTATTAATATATATGATTTAACTAGATTTAAATGTTAAGTAGCGATCGATAGTTTATTCTCTGTGAAAGATTTTATATTAAGAATTCATATCAATAATTTATATAAAGAATTTCTAGCAAATAAAGTTGTTGAAGTATAACGTTCTAAATTTTTAAAAAGCAAAAAAGAGTTCTTTCTTCCTATTCACTTTTAAAAATCAAATTACTAATAATCAATATGAAGAGTGTTTATCTTTTGCCTTCTCATTGTATTACATTACTCACAAACAGAGATTTAATCATTGATCAGCTCTTTGCTGAATTAGCAAACCCATTACAAAATGTTCAAGTTTGGAAAGCATTAGACTCAATAAATTTTGATCCTATTTTAGATGAATATCAAAAGACTCTAGTCATTGGTTGGTTGTGTCAAGAAGTTGGTTCTTATATTGTTACGATTGCACGTCAAAATATCATTAATATCGATAGGACCAATATCAATATCAATAGAACCAAGATCAATAATGTTTATAAATTGATATTGCTATCCCCTAATCTTTATTTTAGCTCAACAGGAAATTTTGAACCAACTATTACTGAAACTGATTCTAGAAACAGGTATATGAAAAATATACTTATAGATATAAGTAGAGAAATACCAAATCAATGGTATATTGATGAGATTCAAAAATTTGTAACAACAATAGAACAAAAATTAGAGAACCATTCAGATATTTACAGACTTGTCTTAAAATTTAGAGAGATATTGAATGAGATTAGCACTAATGATTTATTTATTTATAATGATCCATCAGAGTGCCTAAATATTTCTCCTATTATTCTTCAACATTGTTATTTTTCAGCTATTCAAAAATTATTTTCAATATTAGATTATAATCTAAATATTAACATAAGATCCAATGTTGATCCAGAACTTATAAATTATATTAAATCAAGATTAAATAGCAACTCACCAAATTATGTATTTTTAGATCAAGAAAACATACCAGTGCAAATTTTTGAAGTAATTAGGAAACCTTTTCTCAGTAAATTATTTGATTCCAATCTTAGTGAAACAATGGAAACACAAACTAAAATACAAAAACTTCTTAATAAAGTTGTATTTTATATGAATATATTTAATAAATCTAATGTATTTATTACTGATGGAGATGTTGTTATTCATATTATGATAAGTGATATTAATGCAGAATCAATAGTTGAAACTTCAGATGATGGGACACAAATAGCAAAGTTAAGTTTTAGAATGTTTAAAGATGATTTATCACAGACTCCATTTTCAAATAATAGTCCTTGTGTTATGACTGGTCGTTTGTTATTAGCTCTTTTAATTAATTTTAAAGATAAATCTGAGTATTTTGATGACAAAAGAGCATTAACACTTTTAGGAAATTCAATACTTAAATCACCAGATGAAATAGATGATTATTCAATTAAAAAGGTTCATGAAGTATGTGGTAAAATCATAGCTGATGATGAGGAAGATAATGTTGTTAAACGTCGAAAGATAGTTGAATCAAAGGGAAAGATTGATTATGAATTACTTGAATTAGAAGTGAACAATATTGAAGAAAGTAATAAAATCAAACTAGAGTATGATTCCAAAGAATCATTATATTCAATACTTAATCCAAGAAGTGATAGCATAATATTTATTTTATCAGTAAGTAGAGAACTATTTATGGAAAGAATAGAGAAGAAAGTATTTGAAATAAAACCTAATAAAAAGAATATAGTATTGAAAGTTTATGATATAAATGTGATTGGTTCAGATTATGAAAATTTCCTTAAAGAGCATCCAATATTTCTATATCATCATCCATTCTCAACAAAGGATGGTTATATCACATACGTTATTCAGAACCTATATCAAGAAGTGAGAGCATATTTGAGAATTCAAGCTTATAACGAAAATTGTATTAATGATGAAGAAAAGATTAATGAAGCTGGTATGATATTAGGACAAGAATTTTATGGTGGGTTTATAGCAATGAATGAATTACCTTTTGTTAATGAAAAGCCTAAAACAGAAGAAGAGTTTGAAAAAGGGTTTAAACAGTTAGAATTACTTCATAGTATTGGAATATCTCATCATGATATTAAACCAGCTAATTATTGTTTTGATAGAAGTACAAATAAATTTTATTTCTTTGATTTTAATTTATCAATTTTAAGAAATGATGATAATGATGAAAAATTCTCCAAAAGTTGTAAAGGTGATTATGAAGAGCTATTAGCGTATAAGGAGGAAGCTTTATATATTGAAGAAAGTGAGAATTCTGTTGGTTTATAGAATAGATGGTTAATGTCTATTTGAACTCCATCAATTAATAATTTATAGAAAATTTAATAGGTATATACTTTGCTCTGTTGCCACTATTACTATATAGAATGATTTAGATGTATAGCTTTATTGAGGAATATATGTTGAAGCTGTGATATTTTTAAATTTTTAACCTAAACAAGCAATTAAACGTTACTACAATTACATAGACACCCTGCAATGATCTGTGTGAACTACATTGAAGATATTACTTACTGTACCTATATATTAATTTAGAAAAACCAAAAAAAGGTCTTTTCAATTTTCATTTAAACTTTCATAATTCTTTAATATTTCAATAACTTTTTCTTTAAATTCGTCAAGTAATTTATTAATTTCAACATTTTTAACATTTAATAATTCCTTTTTAAAATCTTCTTTTTGATTCTTTGAAGAATTTGAACTTAAACTCTTTAAATCATCATCTTCATCTTCTTTACCATTAGTTTCATTAATAGCTAAAATATCATCATCATTAAGACCAAAATCTTGTGAATTGAAAATTTCAACTCCATTAATAGCTTCCCAATTTGAATTAATTAATTTTGTTGTACTAATACCATTCTTTTCTTTATCAGAATTAACTTTTTCCTTTTGTTCTTGTAATTTTTTAGAATATTCTTGACGTTGTCTCTTTGTAATATTTATAATTTCATCAATTTCATTAATCAATTCTTCATCATCAATATCAGATTTTAAATGATATTCTTCAATCATAGTTAATAAATCAATTCTTAATAAATCATTTTGTAAAAATCTTGAATTTCTTAAAAATTTTAAAACATTATTAATCCAAATTATTAATTTTTCAAAAATTAAATCTGAATCACTTAAATAAACATCATGTAAAAATTGATAAAATTCATCTTGATGTTTTGTTAAAACTTTTAATATACTATCAACAATTTTTCCTGTATCACTAACATAAATTTCATTACTTAATGAATCAATTGTTAAAATTAAATCATCCATAAAATTTTCAAAATTTTTAAATGCAACATCAACATGAGCATTTCTAAATAATGTAACTAATGGTTGATAAAACATTGTTAATAAATCTTTTAAAATTGATATTAATTCAGGTTCTGACCATAATTGTTTCATTATTGATTTATCATGATTCTTAATATATAATTTAAATAATGTTTTTAAATCTGAATATAATTCAATCTTTTCATGATTAATTGTTAATTCAATTTCTTGATCATCAGTATTTGAATCATTTTTAGATTTATTTAATTTTTTATATTCATTATAACTTTCAAATACTTCACCAACAATTTCATCATTAACAAGACTAATATTATTTAAATGTGGTGATATAATTAATGTTAATGGTAAATCAGTTTTTAAATCTTTTGATTCCTTTCTTAAATTATTAATTATTTCATGATCTTTACAATCATAAATAAAATATTTAAATCTTTTTAAAATATTATCAATTGATTTTTGACTTGATCCATAATTATTTAATAATTTATTCTCCATTTCTAAAATTATTTTAGATTGTGATTTCATATCATCACTTAAAATACCTGAAAAAAGACTTTGTAATAATGATTTCCCACCAAATGGACTAGCCATTAATAAATCCATCATACCTTTCATAATCATCATTGGATTAGTAAATTTCAAAATATTAATCATTACAGCATATGGTAATAATTTATGAAATCTTTTAATTTGTGAATAAGTTTCAAATGATTCATCACTACCTAAAAATAATTGATAAATTGTTGCAGCAATTTCAATTTTACACCATTCAATAAAATTTTTTAACATTGGTGATAAATCAGAAATTTTTTCCTTTTCTTTAAATTCTTTAAAAATTTCAATTATACCATTATCATTATTTAATAAAGTTTCCTTTAATGGTTGTGATAATTTTTTTAATTCTTTAATTTTAACATATGCTTGATTTTGAAATTTAATTTGATTTGATAATAATAATAAATCTAAATTTTCTCTAATTTTAATATCTGTTAATTCACTATTTGATAATTTAAATATTTGACCTTTAATTAAAAATTCTTTAAATATATCACTATGAGTAATTTCAACATCTTTACTTAATTTACGTAAATATGATCTTAATGAAACTCTTAATTTTTCTCTTGGTAATTTGTTTTCAATAGATTCTTTCTTTTTAGTATCTGTTGTTATTGTTGTAGTTGATGATGCTGTTGTACTTTGTGATAAATTAGAACTTGAACTTGTTGGTGTACTATGTGAACTTGAACTATATCCCATTCTTGGTGATTTTGGAATCCAAGATTTTGGTGATTTAAAAAAACTTGAAGCAGATTTTGGACTTAGGAATGATGATGAATGTTTTTCACTCGGTGTTGATTGAACAGTTGTACTTGTTGTTGAAGTAGTTTCGGGATCAACTTTTAAATCTTTGAATAAATTATCAATATTTTTCTTAATTTCTTCTTCTTTTGCCTTAGTTTCCTTTTCTTCTTCTAATTCAGCATCAATTTCATCTTGATCTTCATCCTCATCTTCATCTTCTTCATCAACTTTAGTCTTATCACCATTAGTATTACTGTTATGATGATGATGATTACTAATATTACTTTCCATTTTAATTTTAGAAGGTAATTTTGGAATATGTTTACCAGGATATCTCTTTTTCAAATTTTGATGTAATTCTTTAAATTCTTTATATCTTCTAGCTACATAAATTTCTGCACCTTCATTTAAATCAATTTTTGTTTTAATTATAAATTCATAAAATTCATCATATTTTGGACCCATTGATAATTGATTCCAAAATTTTCTACTTTCTCTCTTTGTATGTCTAACACCTGCAACATTAATACTATAACCATTAATGAAATGACCTTTTGAAATATGATCTTGTAAAGTTTCAGTTGTTGGTAATAATAATTTATCAATTTTTTTATCTTTTAAATTTTCACCAATTTCTAATTTATCATGATTATAATAATTTAATTCATTTAAAGTACCAATACCTGAATTATAAAAAGTTAAAACTAATTTTTGTAATTTATTACCAATCTTTTTTCTCTTTGATAATTCATCTCTATCAAAAGTTTCACTAACGTTTAATGACATAAAATGTTCATAAAATATTTGACATTTTTTAATCCAAAATTCATCCATATTTCTATATTCATCTGATAAAAATGGAATTTCTAAAATAAATTTATCAAAAAAATATTTAAGTAATGGGAATTTTTCCATATTATCTAAATGATCTCTATTAATTTGATCTAAAGTTTCAATATCAAAAGTTTGTGGATCATCATCAATAAATGGATAACCAAAATCTCTTAATGCAAATTCATCATTAAAACTCTCCATTTCTCTCTTTAATTGAAGCCTCAAAAGCTCCCTTTTAAGGAAATGTTCTTGTGTTGGACTCAATTCCATCTTTTACTTTTACTAAACTGAATGGATTGAGTATATATTATGATTAAAGAAAAGAAAGTATATTTGGCAACTGAGGATTTAAATTTATTTCCGTTGTTGACTTTTTACAAAATTTATGGTGTTCGGATGTTCATATATTAGTAATATTTCCTGTTTTGGATTTCTCTCTATATGTAATTAAGTAGTAGTAATTAGGTAGGTGTTGTATTGAAGCTGGTGTGTGTGATTAGACCATCAACTTATATTCTTTATCACTTGCCTTTTAAACCATTTGTTTTGGGAAAGTAATGATGGTTTTTTGGTCCTTTTTTTTTATTGGAACACTATTATGAAATTTCTATTCCAACTTAACAGCAAACCTGAAAAACCTTTAACTGTCCTTTTTTGTTAAGCAACTTTACTGTAGCATCTGTAACATTAATTAAACCTTTCTGATGAATGTAATATCTTTTCTAAATGATGTATTGTAATAGGAATTAAACCTGTTTTGTATTAAGTTCAATCTTCATTAGTATTATTCAAACTTCTTATTTCTCTATCAAGATTTAAAAATTTTCTAACTTCATTATCATTAGAATTTTCAATAGAATTATATCTAATAGTATTAGTATTAACATTTGTAATTTCAATTCTTTGAAAATTTCCATTCTTTAAAATACAATCTTTAAATAATCTTTTAAATGGTAAACAATTATAATTAATCTCATCAAAGGAACATTCAAACTGTGTTAATGACTTCAGTTGACATTTGCCACCTTTAGAGATACGTGTGTGATACTCTATAAGGTCGTCATTGTGTAAAATTGGTGTTGGTGGAGCCATTTCTTCTTTAATTTGTTGTTTTAATGAAAGAAAAAGGTTTGTTGTTGTTGTTTTTTTTAACTAAATTTTTTTATAGCTACTACTACATCTCTTATTACTTCAACATGTATTTCTCAACAAAACTACTATTTAAGTATTCATTCTATATAGTAATAGTGGCAACAGGCTACAGAAACAGAGCAAAATATATATACCAATAAATTATTAATTGATGGAGTTCAAATAGACAACCATCCATTCTACAAACCAACAGAATTCTTAATACTTTCTTCATATAAAGCATCTTCCATAAACACTGATAGCTCTTCATAATCACCTTTACAACTTTTGGAGAATTTTTCATCATTATCTTCATTTCTTAAAATTGATACATTAAAATCAAAGAAATAAAATTTATTTGTACTTCTATCAAAACAATAATTACGTGGACTAATATCATGATGACATATTCCAATACTATGAAGTAATTCTAACTGTTTAAACCCTTTGGCAAACTCTTCTTCTGTTTTTGGCTTTTCATTAACAAAAGGTAATTCATTCATTGCTATAAACCCACCATAAAATTCTTGTCCTAATATCATCCCATATGTTATCATACCAGCTTCATTAATCTTTTCTTCATCATTAGTACAATTTTTGTTATAAGCTTGAATTCTTAAATATGCTCTCACTTCTTGATATAGGTTCTGAATAAAATCTGTGATATAGTCATCCTTTGTTGAGAATGGATAGTCTATAAGGAAATCCTTATAATTTGAACCAATAACATTTATATCATAAACTTTCAATACTATATTCTTCTTAGGTTCTATTTCAAATACTTTCTTCTCTATTCTTTCCAAAAATATCTCCCTATTTAATGATAAAACAAGTATTACACTATCAAGATGTTGATAAATTATTGAATATAATGAATCATTCTCTAATTTTATTGTATTACTTTCTTCAATATTTCTCACTTTTAATTCAAGTAATTCATAATCAATCTTTCCCTTTGATTCACTTATCTTTCGACGTTTAACAACATTATCTTCATTATCATCAGCTTGGATTTTACCACATACTTCATGAACCTTTTTAATTGAATAATCATCTATTTCATCTGGAGTTTTAAGTATTGAATTTCCTAAAAGTGTTAATGCTCTCTTGTCATCAAAATACTCAGATTTATCTTTAAAATTAATTAAAAGAGCTAATAACAAACGACCAGTCATAACACAAGGACTATTATTTGAAAATGGTGTTTGGAATGAATCATCTTTAAACATTCTAAAACTTAACTTTGCTATTTGTGTCCCATCATCTGAAGTTTCAACTATTGATTTTGCATTAATATCACTTATCATAATATGAATAAAAACATCTCCATCAGTAATAAATATATTAGATTTATTAAATATATTCATATAAAATACAATTTTATTAAGAAGTTTTTGTATTTTATTCTGTTTTTCACTTCCTCTAATTCTTGCAGCAATAGTATCATGATTTGCAAATAATTTACTAAGAAATGGTATTTTTAATTCACAAAGTTGAATTGGTAAATTATTTGAATCTAAAAACACATAATCTATAATATTATTTTCTAAACGAGTATGAATAAATGTTTTAATACCAGGATCAACATTAGATCTTCTTTTCATATTTATATCATAGTTTAATACTGAAAATAATCTCTCAATAGCTGAAAAATAACAACCATGACTAATATAAGAGTATATACCGTCGTCTATTGGTTCATTATGAATAGTTAATATACAACTTCTGATTTCATTCAATATGGACTGAAATATTGCGACAAGTAGTCCAATATCATTATGGTTCTCTAATTTTTCTTCTATTGTTGTTACAAGTTTTTGAATCTCATCAAGGTACCATTGATTTGGTATTTCTCTACTTATATCTATAAGTATATTGTTCATATATCTATTGCTTGAATCAGTTTCAGTAATAATTGATTCAGAATTTCCAATTAACCTAAAATTCATATTTGGAGTAGTTAATATGATCTTATAGAGATTCTTAATTCTTATTCTATCTGTTATTGTATCAAGGGAGGCTGCAACTTGATTACATAACCAACCCATAAGTAAAGCTTTTTGATGTTCATTGAATATAGTATTAAAATTTATTGATTTAAATGAATTCCAAATATTAACATTTTGTAATGGTTTCTCTAACTCAGTAAAGAGTTGTTCAAGGATTAAAGGCTTGTTGTTGTCTAATATAACATTAATTTGATGAGATAAATAAATTGATTCCTTCATGTTGATTACTGATTAGTATTGAAGTTGGTTTTTATAAAGAAGAAAGAAAGAATTTTGATCAACTTTTTTGCTTTTTAAAAATTTTAGAACGTTATGCTTCAACAACTTTATTTGGGAAACTTTAAATAGTTGTACTACTACAAAATGATAAATTACAAGTGTTTTTAATACAAAGTAATTAGAAATGATTTTATATTTTATAGATACAAAATTTTTTGATAGATTTTCATCTTGTATATAGCTGTGTAGATTTTCATTTTGTATATAGTTGTGTTTTTTTACTGATGAAATGTAGGTTAAAAAAAAATGTATTTCTAAACTTATTATACAAAGACAGATGGTTAAAATAGATATATGGGAAACCCTCCAAAAAAACAAATTAAAAGAACTGATAAATTGATAAATGATAAAATATACCCCCAAATAAAGCTCATTTTTTTAAGCTTAATAGAAACTTTGAACACCTAAAGTAGTACCATCACCATTAGCATTGTTGATTTCGAATAAACCAGCAGCACGATCTTCAATGACTGACCATAGAGCATCTTTAACTGTATTGATTTTTGATTTAGGTTTTGATTCTTCTACTTCTTGATCAATATCCATATCATCTTCTAATTTTTTAGAAGCATCAATTAATAATAATTCTTGTTTTCTTCTTTCAACATATTTCTTATTTCTTGTAATTTTTTGAGCTCTCTTTTTAGAAAGTGTTGTAGTTGTTAATTTACCAGTTGGGATAGCTGAACCATTATATAAAGCTAATGCATTACTCTTTGGTATACCTGATGTAGAAGAAGCTGAAGATCTAGCTGGAGCAGTTAGACCTTGTCTTGTTCTGGCAGCTCTCTTTTTGGCAATGTGTGACTTGTGTTGGGCCTTAAGTATTGTGTCCTTTGGCTTGTTTACAGAGTTTCTTGATGGCATTTTATTGTAGTTTAATCAAATATTAAAGAAAAGAAGATGAGATGTAAAAAAAAAAATTTATAAGAAGAAAAATTTTATTGTTTAGTTTTTACGTGTCAATAAGAGCTTTCAAAATGGCAGAATC
>JAJMKA010000066.1:53852-68773 GCA_030563805.1 Ruyongia namnaoensis
AAAAAAAAAAAAAAAAAAAACACCAAAATAAAAACACCAAAATTAAAACGTTTCTCTAATATTTGATAGAGACTATAGAGACTAAGGGGAAATGAGAGTATTGACATTTCTACTGTTGATCACATTACACATCTCAGCAGTTCTATTTTTTTGTATGGGATTTTTCCCATCCAAAATAGTGTTATCAGGTATATCAACAAACAAGATTGAATTAGAGGAAGAATCAAATTTAAAATTTAATAAATTAGTAGTTATGATAATTGATGCATTAAGATCAGATTTTATGTTTTCTGAACAATCAGAGATGGCATATATACATGAATTAATTAATAAGGGGAATGCATTACCATTTACTGCATTTTCAAATCCTCCAACTGTTACATTACCAAGATTAAAAGGTATAATTACTGGTTCAACACCAAATTTTTTAGATGCAGTTTTTAACGTTTATGAAGATAATGAAATGGATAATTCATTTATATCACAAGATAGTTGGATACGACAATTGATTGAAAATAATAAAAAGATAAATTTTTTTGGTGATGATACATGGTTAAGATTATTTCCAACAATATTTAATGAATTTGAAGGTACAAATAGTTTTTTTGTATCAGATTTTAAAGAAGTTGATAATAATGTTACAAGACATTTAGATAAACAATTGAATGAACAAGAATGGGATTGTTTAATTTTACATTATTTAGGATTAGATCATATTGGACATAAAGGAGGACCAAATTCTTCATTTATGAAACCAAAACAAATTGAAATGAATGAAATTATAACAAAAATTCATTCAAAATTAGATGATGATACATTATTTATAGTTATGGGAGATCATGGTATGAATGAGATTGGTAATCATGGAGGATCATCAATTAGTGAGACATCAGCAGCAATGGTTTTAATTTCAAATAAATTTCAATTAGAAGGTTTGGAATCACCATTAAAAGAAAATGATGAATATAAATATTATGATAAGATTCAACAAATTGATTTAGTTCCAACATTATCATTATTATTAGATTTACCAATACCAATTAATAGTATTGGTATAATTATACCAAAAATTTTAAAACAATTTAATTTTAAAAATCAAATTCAAATATTAAAACAAAATTTAAAACAAATTATTAATTTAACAAAATATAATGAAGAATTAGAATTGAACGATGTTGATTCAATATATGAAGTATTAAAAGATATTCAATCATCATTAATTTCATCATCATCAAATTATAATTATAAATATTTAAATATTGGATTAATATTAATATTTATTTCAACAATTATTAATTTAATATTATTAATAAAATTTCAATACAAAGAAATTTTAAATAATTTAATTTTTTTAATATTTAGTTTTATTATTGGTATTTTAACATTTGGATCAAGTATGATTGAAGAAGAATATCAAATTTGGTGGTTTTTAACAATTAGTTTAATTAGTTATATTTTTATAATTAAAGGTGTTGTAACTCAAAATCAAATTAAAGATTATTTAACAATATTAATTTGTTTAAGATTAATTAGAGGTTTTAATAATTCTGGTGATAAATTTTATTATGAAGAAGTTTTATCATTAAAATTAAAACAATATTTTAAAATTAATTGGGTTTTAGTATTAATTACAATATATTCAATTTCATTTGATTTTTTAAAACCTGAAATTGGAGAAATTAAGAGTTCAAAAATGAAATCTATTATTGTATCAATGTTATCAAGTGGTATAATAATATTTAAATTGATTTCAAACTTTATTAATAATGAAACTTCATTCAATATAATGATTTTATTAGGAGAATTTTCAAATGATTTAAAGAAAGTTAATGAAACAGGAATTAAATTAAGTCAATTTTTCCAAATTTTAACTTTGATATTAATTATTTATTTTAGTTTAATTAAACCAAATTTTAAAAATTTCCATTATGTGTTGACAATGTTTTTAATTTATCAAACAAATATTGAGAATATACCTATTTTCTTATTAATGAATATTGTTAAAAATATTGTTAATAAAATAAATCCAAGTATTGATTTAAGTTTACAAGTGTTGTTAACTATATGTTTAGAGAATTTAACTAGTTTCAGTTTTGGGTTGACTAATTCATTATCCTCTATTGATTTAAGCAATGCATATAATGGAGTTGAATCTTATAATATGTCCGTTGTTGGTCTGTTAATGGTTATTAGTAATTATCAAGGACCTATCTACTGGTTGACAAATATAAGTGGAAACACAAAGCAACATAGACTGGTGTACATAGCTACAACAACTGCACTAACACTAACTGCTTGCTACACTCTAAGAACTCATTTATTCATTTGGACAGTTTTCAGCCCAAAACTTTTATTTAAAACTGCCGCCGACTTTTTGGTCATCTCTGTTTTGATTACGTCAGCATCACGGTTTGGCGGATAAATTTTTTTTTTTTTTTTTTTTATATTATGGAGAAAGTAAATAAACAAATATTTGCCACCCAACTTCTTTTCTTTCTTGTTATATATTTCTGTAAAAAGAGATGGAGGATTCAGTAGAGTCGTTGAAGCTCATCAAGGCGGGAAACAACAAGACCAGGACGTCTCAGGCTTGTGACCGCTGCAGGTTGAAGAAGATCAAGTGCGATGGCCAATTACCTACTTGTCAAAATTGTTTAAAAGTTGGTTTTAATTGTAAAATATCTGATAAATTAACAAGAAGAGCTTTCCCAAGAGGTTATACTGAATCTTTAGAGAAGAATATGGTTAATTTACAATCAATGAATTCAGAATTGTTGTTGAAGGTTGAGAATTTGGAAAAGAAGTTGGCTAATTACTCCACAGCTACAACAACAGCTACTGAAGCTACAAAAACAGCTAATGAAGTTAATGAAACCAATGAAAAAATCAATTCAAAACCTTCAATCATCAATTCACCTCCAATTTCATCTCAAAGTACTCAAATCACAAAAATTACAAATTTAACTAAAAATTCAAAAATTAGTGACAAGCTCCATATCTCCATAACCCCTAATGAATTATATTTGGAAAATGATAATTATGTTGGTCAAAATTCTTTAAATTTATTATTCAATAAAATTTTAACTTATCATGGTTTAAAACCTCTTAATGTTTCAATTGAATTAAAAAATTCTTCCTACAATAATTTAAATTCTTCAATTTTATCAAATAATAAAAATTTATTTCAAATTTTAATGGATAATTTTTTAATTAATTTTCCATCAAAGATTAATCTTGATTTAATTATTTCTTTACATTTTAATAATCTTAATAATTTAATTCCAATTTTAGATGAAAATTTATTCTTTAACAAATATAAAAAATTTTTTAACAAATATCAATTAAATGATTTAAAAAATTTAAAATCATTGGATTCTGATGATGATTTATTATTTTTAACAATGTTAATTATAATTATTCAATTAAATTGTTCAATTTTTAATCTTCATAATATTCATAATTTAATTATGAATGATTTATTAACAATTTTATTTAATACAAATTCAAATGATTTAAATTTAAATAATACTTTAAAATTTCAAATTGTTTTATTATCTTTATACCTTTTCCATAATAAAAATTGTTATAAAGTTACTGTTATTAATTTAACAAATTTATCAATTGGTTTATTATTAAATTTAGGTTTAAATATTAATGATTATAATTTAATAATTGTTGATAATGAAAATAATATTAAAAAATATTTAAATAATGATAATGAAAAATTTAAAAATCATTCAATTAAAATTAAATTATTTTGGAGTTATTATATTTTATCAAATATAACAAATCTTTCTTTTGGTATTAATAATAATTCATTTAAATTATTAAATAATAATAATGAATTAAATATACCAAAATTATCAACTTTATTAAATTTAGACCCTTCATTAATTAATTCAATTCAATTAATTGAATTATTTAATAATTTAAATGATTTAAATTTAAATTTATTAAATAAAGATATTGAAAATTTAATTAATTTAGAAAATTATTTAAATAATTGGATTAAAAATTTAAATATTAATATTGAAGAATTATTAATTGAATCAAATTATTTAAAATTAGATGATGATGAAACAAAAAAGTCAACAACAACTGAAGATGATGAAAAAATTATTAAAAAGAGAAAAAATAGTAATGATAAAAAATTAAAAAAAGTTAATGAAAAAATGATTCATAAATTACAATTATATTTATTTTATACATATTTTAAATTATGTATTTATTTAAATCCAACTTATTCATCATCATCATTAAAATTAAGTGAAAAATTATTTAAAATTTCAATAGAATTTTTAAATTTAATTAATTTATTAAATTTTAAAAATGAATTAAATTCATTAAATAATTTTGAATTTCATTTAATTCCAATTAATTTTTTAAAATTAATTATAATTTCAAATCTTAATATTGTTAAATATCTTGATTCAATAATTATTGATTTAAATAAAGATCATGAAGAAAAAGATGTTTTAAAAATTAAAGAAATTAAAGAAATTTATTTAAATAATTTACCATTAATGTCAATTAATAAATTATTAATTGAAAGTTTAAAAACTTTAAAAAATAGATATCCTGAAAATTTTATTATATTTAAAGATATTATTGAATTTATTAAAATTAAAATTCAACAAATTTTTAATAATTATAAAGCTTTAGAAAAGAAAGAATTTAATGAATTACAAGAAGAAGAAGAAGAAGAATCTGATGAAGATGAAGATGAAATTGATCAACAAATTGATGCAGCTATTTTATCAAATCAAATTAATGATAATTATATTGAAGATTCAAAAGATTCATTAAATAATACTTCATTATTTACTCATAATAAAAATTTAACAAGATCTTCACCATTTAATAATTCTTTAGATGATAATGAAGAAGATGATGATGAAGAAAAGATTGATGATAATGTTGGAATGATTAAAAATGTTTATGATTTGAATTATATTATTGATAATAATTAAGATTATATTCATAGAAAAAGAAAAAAAGAAGAAAAAAATTAGAATGTTAGTTATGCTTTTTTTTGTTAAGAGAATTTGTCTCTGTTTTGTGTACTGTTTTTATTTATTTTTTATTTAAAGAAAGGTTAATCCTTTCTATTTTTATTTGTGATGCTTTATTTATATTTTTTTATTTTATGATTTGATGTTTATTTATTTCAATTCTATTTATTGCTTTTTACTTCTAATTGTAAGTTCTACTGGTTTTTGATAAAAGATCTTTTATTAATACATAACAACTCTAAACATAAATAGTCTTTAATACTGTAACTTCTTGAGTAATAACATTCTTTTTACCATGAACACCTTGAATATGTTCATGTCTTTTAATCTTTGAAGATGATGAAGAAGAATCAAATATTTCAAGATATGCTTTTGAACCTTTTGTAGCTGTAACAACACAAAATACTGCACCACCAGCTCCAATTGCACTATTTGAACAAGTTATTTGATTAACACCCTTTGTTGGATCAATTTCACATGGTGATCCATTACAATTATTTGAATCTTCACATCTAATTCTAATACCAAAATTTGGTTTTGTATTTTTGAAAGATGATGCTTCTTCTAAATAAACTGGATTCCAACCAATTTTAATATATGTATTTTGATTTGAATCCATATTTGCACCAGCAACATATGGTGACCAATTACCATAAGGTTTTGATACATCACCCCATTTACAACCATCATTAATTGAAATACCTGGTGGATTAATATAAAAATGTGATGCAGTTTGAGCCCAATATTCAATACCTGGAACTGATAAAGTTATTTGATTATTACTTTCAACATTTGTTGGTATTAACATTTCTTCATTACCTGGTAAAACTGTTTGACAAATTGAAATATCTTGTGATAATAAATTTGATGCAATTAAAGTTCCTTTACCATTATAACAATATGATCCATCTCTTTTTAATTCAATTTCTCCATCTTCATTACAATAAATTCCACCATATTGTGAACCTGGATAAACATAACTTGTAATTTCTGGATCCCATTGATTCATTAATTGACCAGGTGGACAAGCATATGGACACCATGAACCAAAAGAACATTCTTGATCATTATGCATTGCCCAACCTTTATTTTTACCATTTGATTGAACTGATATAATTCCTTCATTTGTTGGAAATGAACAAGTACCTGATCTTTTAAAAAGATTTGAAACTTTTTTATTTTCAATCATATGAGAATGTTTTAAATTTGAATTTGAATTATTATGATTATTTGCTTTAATTATTGAAATATTTACTATTAATAAAATAAATATTGATAATTTCATTGTTATATTTTTTTAAAAATGGTTAAAATTATTTTGATTTTGGGAAAACAAAAATTAATCTAATTCAACTATTTATATAACTCATTATTGCTATTATCTTTAATTAATTTGAATTTCTTTTAATGCCAATCATCATCAATTATATCATTCAAACCGTTATTTCTTCTTTGACATATAGTGAACGCTGTTGTGTAAAAAGACCCAAGAGTTAATAAAGTTAGAAAACATGAAGGTAAAAGAATCTAGAAACTTGTTTAATTCTTTCAACATAATTCATCATAATGTTTAATGAAATAATAGTAGTATTCTGGAGTTTGTAATAATCATGGGATCTCGTATTCCTACTTCTTTTCCTTTTTATACCTCCATTTTATTTTAAAATTATTCCATCATAGAATTTATGTTTGTAGGATAAAACTCTCCTCCTTAAACAAAAGAATTCAAAAGGCATTTTAAAAGGGAATGCAAAACAAGTTAACTTCATTGCTATTGATGTATTTAATGGTATAGTTTTTCAATGATTTATTGTTTTGGTTAAGAAAGATGGATTTGAAAATCTTTTTTGAGATATTTGAAGATCAATAAAGAACAAAATTTCTAAGATTTATAGAACAAAAAAACTAATATAATCCCATGTAATGTCATAAAGAACTTTATGGAAATCCAATTGAAAATAATTTTTCCTTTTAGAGTTTTCAAAAAGTTTTTCCTTTTTCTTATAAATAACCACAAAAAAGAAAAGAGCAAACTTTCTTCAACTTTCTCTCCAGAATTAGAGTTTTTAATGTGATAATTCATCAATTTCTTCAATTCTTTTATCAAGATCAATTAATCTTTTATTTATTAATTTTTTAATTTCATCATAATTTGTACTTGTTATTAAATTTGAATCAATTTCAATTAAAAGTTTTAATAATGGAGTAATAACAATTTTTAAACTAATTTCAAATTTAATTAATTTTGAAACAAAATCATTTAATAATTTATTAAATTCATTATCATCTTTTGCATTATTTGATAAAGATTTTAATGGTTCAGTTAAATTTTCTAATAATTCTGAATAAAATAAATCAAGACATAAATCTTTAAAAAATTTTAATAATTCTAAATCAGTTGTAAAAGTTTCTAAAGCATTTAAAAAATTTAAATGAGTTTTTAAATTTTGAATTTTTAAATTATTAATATCAAAAGTTTCTTTAATCCATAATAAATCATCTTTAATTAATTCATTATTTGTTGTTATTGATGATGATTGTAAAATAGTTAAAATATTTTCAATTGATTTAATTGATTTAAATACTCTTGAATAAACCAATTTTGTTATATCTCTTACTTTTTGAACTGAAGGATCATTATTAGCAGGTGGTAAAGACATTTTTGATATAGAAATAGATTGATTAATTGAAGTTAAGTTGTTGGAAATTGTTTTTCTCGAGGTTAATTAAAAAAAAAAGTGAAAAATTTTTGGACAATAAGCAAAAAAAAAAAAAAGAATAAGAACTCCTCATGGGGGGCTCGAACCCCCGACATTTCGGTTAACTTCTTAACGAAGATAAATTGAAATTCAATTCCTCTTTGAGACTGTAAAAGCCGAACGCTCTACCAACTGAGCTAACAAGGACGAGTTCTTGTTGTGGGCAAAACTCAAATAGACTACAGTTTGCCAGAGCCCGGAGATAAGACGGATTTAATTTTTTTTCCTCTGTTTCCACTAGTTTTAACTTGATAATGAGCTTTATGTTTATGCTAAGATCTTAGTTTAAACATTTGAATCGATAATTCTCTTTTTAATTCTTGGAAACTCCGAAAACTAATATTATTGTTATAAAAAGTTAGTGAATTGTCAAGGCTATAGGCTCATGATGGTTGAGTAAGAACACCCTTGTATATAGAGGCTATATATGTTAAAAATATGTCAAATAGTTGATAGTAGATAGTTTTTAGTAGTTTCTTTCAGCCTTCAATTATCATGATATTTTGATGTCTTTATATAATTTTTTTAATTTTGTCTGATTGCTGCCTCGCTCAATACTGTTTGATAAAAAACTTCTTTTTTAAAGACAAGCTATAAAACATTAACAACTTGAAATAGAACACCATAGAGAAGGCAGATACTCTAAGAGCCTAAGAACTGACAAGAGACAAGAGGTTCAAGAACTACAAGAATTACAAGAACTATTGAAGATCTGACAGTTTTGACGTTTAGAAAGAGATTAGTTAAGATTAAATTAACATTTTTTATTTAACCGAAAGTTGTAGTGCTGAACAGCCAATAGTTATTGATTAAAATTTGATGAGTAATTCAAGGGGTTCAAATGTTACAGTTTACGGGGATCTATCCTTCTATCCTTCCAAAAGTCCAAATGTCCAAACTATATGGTATATGGTTGTTACAAAATATTTGATTCCATTTAATCCAAATTGTATGTTTCAATCAAAATGGAAAATCTGATTCAAAAATTATTCTTCTCGAGAAATATAGACTGGGGCATCATCATCGAGTAAATTGAGAATCATAGATCAAAGATCAGTCAAAGAAGACTTGGGAATTATGTTCTTGGATCTTGGATCTTGGATCTTCTAAGTTCTAACTTTAAAAATTGTTATAACCGTTCATGTTAAGTAATAGATTAATTTAAACGTCATAAATCTGAGATGATGAAAAGCTTTAACCAGTTTATTTTCATCTATCAAGGAATTTGACATCAGTTCTAGTTATATAAACGTCAATAGTCTACATCCTACATCATTTGTATAAATTATTAGGATTTATAGATGAGCGATGAGCTTGAGCAACAGTAGTTAGTAGTTAGTAGTAGTTAAAAAAAATTATATATGTTCCTAGTTCCCAGGTTTCTACGGGTTCTACGTTGGCTCGCTAACAGTTTTTTACTTCAAAGTTCAATCATCTTTCATCTTCTTCACAATTCCATACCAATCCTTCGATGCCCATAACTTTTTTATATGATGTCAAATTTTCTGAACCGAATTTTTTAGAGACTTCAAACATCATTGCATCAAAATTTTTGGTAAGACTTTCAAGACTTCAAGACATCAAACCATCAAACCTATCAATTTTACTACATTTCCTAAAATCCAAAGTATCAAAGCTACAAGCTACAAGGAACCAGGTTTTCAACTTTCAAATATGTTTAACGCTATATGATTACATAGTGTAAAGGGTTATAAAGATTAATTTGTAGGTCAAATTAGAAATTGATGGGCACTTGAGATCTTGGTTAAACGGTTAAACTGTTGAAAAACAAAAATAGCCCTTACCTCTTGGTTTATTGGTCCCTTGTGAATCTGTGAATTCTTTCTTTCTTAAATTCTTGAGTTTCTTTCCTTTTTCTTTAAATTAACTACTTAAAAATAATTCTTTCGAGAACTTATTTAGAGTAAAGAAACTAAAATATGGGAATAAGCGAGAAACTTTTTTTAAAAAAGGATCTTCAAATCATCATACTATCATCATGTCAATTTTCATCATATGAGGAATTGATGAAGTTCTATTTTAAACGTTTATTCCACTTCTAAAAAAAATTTGAAAAAAAATATTATAGACCTCAAACTTTCTAGACCGAGACCAGCGAAAATAGTATGGGAACTACGGGACTACAGCACCCAGCTTCAGTCTCCAAAATAACGTAGAATCCAAAAGTCGTGTCGCCCGCAGTTTTGCAGATCTCAAAAATAAAGAACTCAAAGGCTTCCAGAAGGGTTTGAAAAATTTGATGTACATTTCTACAACATTACAGAATATTCTTTCAAAACTACGGTATGTGCTCAACTGCTCAAGCTCTTCGCTACGCTATTTTCCAGAAGTCATCACCTTTAAGTTCATACTTCATATAACATATATTTCATTGGTTGATCAAGTGAACAGTTATTTCTAGAACTTGAATTCTCATAATAGAAGATAGAAGAATTTAGATCTCATCATGCTATTTTATTTCCGACTCTTTAAAAATTTTCTTTTGTAACTTGTACCTTTGTTAATATCTGCACCTTCATTTCTTGTTACTTTTTATATGAATCTGTTAATTAATTTGAAGCTTCAAAAATGAGAATCTCAGATTGTTTAAAACAGAATTTAAAGAGTTAACACTTAACAGGTCTAATGTTTCTTATTTCTTATATTCCTAATTCCATTATTAATTATTATAGATGATCTAATGATCTAATATCATTTTTCTTTGCCATTATGATATATGTTTTCAATCAACCCTTTAAACTTTTTTATAAAGTTTTTCATTAGTTTACATTTTAATTTGATATTAATTTAAATCTTATTTATTTCAACTTTATTATAATATTATTTCTTTCATTATATGTTATTTATTTAATATTCAAAATCAAAATTTTATTACTATTATTATATTGTAGAAATATTTACAACTTCCAAAATTACTATATGAAAACATCCGGACATTATTTTACATGATATCACGTGATAGTTTTCCTCTTTTAAGAATAAAATCTGGTACTTTTAACATATAATTTGAAATAATTTGTTTACTATTCAATTATAATCATTATATATTATCTATAAATGCATTGTTTCAGCGTTTTCCAAAAAAGCGTTAAAAATTTTGTTGAAGTTTATCATTTTTAAAATAACTTAATACCTTTTAAAAAAGAAAATTATCATGGATAAAAATTTTAAAAGTTCTTAAAACTCAATATAAAAGGTGTAAATATAACAACTAAAGTTTTTTAGTTATAGAAATTAAATTATTTTCTTTATAACTTAAATATTCATTAAATTATTTGAAATTACTTTATACATTAATTATTTTTCCAAATCGGGAAAATTGCCTATTTTGTACTTTCCGAATTCCTAATTTGATTAATGAATTCTGATTCAATAATATTCAAATATGATTTTTTGTTTAATTGTTTGAAAACAACAAATTTCATAATTTTGGATCAAAGATAATTATGATTTTATTTTGGTTATTGTGGAATGTTTAAAAATCTTTGGCATTTTTGAAGGTAAGAATAACGTTATTGGATTTTCTTAATCATTGACCTTTGATCATAGTTTATTCTTCATTCTTCATAATCAATGATAAAGATATATATCTAAAGGTAAAAAGATACAATTGTAATTTGTATTTTATATATTATGTTTATTTAGTTTTTGAGCGGAAAACTATTACTGTAAAACAAATTATATTTAGTAAATGATGTGATCTATAATGGTAATTTTAAATTATTTAGAATCTACAATAGCCTAAAAATAGAAGAGATGCTTTTAATTATAGGAATAGAAAGTTTTAGCTATTACTTCACTAGTTTAGCTTTCTTTTTGAAAGTTGACACAAAAATTAATCAACAATAGAATCAAACAACCCATCATTTTAAAGTTAATTTTAAAACAAAAATCTTAACTTTTGTTAACAGAAAATTTACGTTTGGTTTTACTTGATAATATTCTTTTAGATTATCGATCATATTGTTATTTTTCAATCTTTAATTGTTAATTGCTAATTAAACATTTTAAAGTTAAATTAGATTTGGGGTTCATGTACTTTTGTCTTTTGACTTTTATACTCGTTTGGAAAATAACAAATACAGTTTAATCTTCCTCAAAGAATAAAGTAGATTTTATAAGACTAATAGAAGAAATTAATTCTTTTGGATTACAGTTTAATCTTCCTCAAAGAATAAAGTAGATTTTATAAGACTAATAGAAGAAATTAATTCTTTTGGATTTGGAAATTACAATGTTAAAAATATACTAAAGGAAGATATTTAATAATTTCAAACTTCAAAGTTTTAGAATTCGAACCGCCCAGTAAGAAAAATTCTGCTAACAACATTTTGAATAAACCTCAAAAGGGGAAATAACATGTCCCAATAATCAAATGTCCAAAAACTAAGACGATGAATATAATTGGGCTTGATCTATGTTTTACTTTATGTGATATTCATATTACTAACTAGTAACTAAATCACCTTTAGCAGGCTTTTCAAAATTTAAGCGTACTTTTGGATTTTGGCCTAGACCCAGACCACAAAGCGGACTTTCCGAGACAAGACTGGGACTAGAAACCGTTGCCTTAAAAATGCATCAATTCGCCCACCCAGCATTATATTACTTCGTTTAAAGACAATAGGAATTTAAATATCTATATTTCTAGAAGAATATCGATGCTTCTTAATATCTTATAAACTTTCGCCTATTCAAATATTTTGTTCCCTACATTCCACTCTTGACTTAGCGAGAACAACGTATAGTGTAAATGAGTTGATTAAATTATCTAGTTAACCAACAAGTCAAATATAATAAACTTGTAGTAGTATATAGCATGCTCTCAAACTATTAAATACTATATATAACTTAATAATAATTGACTTAATTAATAAAATATACCCGCCTTATAAGTTGTCGAATATAATATTATTGTTAAGGAATCCAATCACATCATCACATTACACTTGTTTCCTTGCTCCTAGTACTAGTATAAGCATATAAGCCATTTTGTCACAAACAACAACATGAATAGTTAATAGTTCTACTAGTACTAGCTGTACTACTAAAATATATTAATAGTCAGTGTAGGAAATATGAAATATAACAGCCTAATTTGAAAAAAATTATATAGCACTTATATCCATCCACTATAAGTCATACCGTCATACCATTACTAGTGATAACTGGTCCAGAAATCAGTAATTTTAAAGTCACAATATCACTGTTTATAGCTCCCATTATTTTAAAATGTTAATGTCTTCTACCATCAATATAAGATCTATAAAATTGAATCTCTAAAATGCTCAACAAGACTTCAAAATAATCTATCGAATTTCAAGATTGTTTCTCAAAAGATGAACTGGTATACGCTAATCTATTTCTGTTTGAAAATATAACTTGATATACGACAAACCCAATCATAATTATCATAATCTCGCTTATTTTTTTATTTTTATTGTCTCAACTTTACCGTTGTTGAATCCTCATTGATTCAGAATTCTCAAAACTTTTCACACAATTAAACATCAAATACATCAATACCTATTTCAAGCCAATATACTTACAAAAAGAGTAAAACCAAAAACAATGAAATCTATGAACAAATAAATGCTAATGTGGACACTAACTAAGGCAAACATCAGCCTTAATAACTGTCAAACTTGAGATTGATCTTTGACTCAAAATTAGATCACAAATCAAGAATATTAGAATATTGAATAAAGAATAAAAGAATGTATTTATATAAATTAAAATGAATTCCCATTTCTAAAGAGTATTAATTATAATTGTTTAATTAAGTTATCTATTAAATTTGGAAAAAGATGGTTATACTCAATAATTCTTTCACAAATATTTTATTACTATTTTTCTTTCAACAACTTATAGTTGCAAAAGAATTATCAAATGTTTTCACATCAATTGCTTCAATTACAGATACAGGTTCAACATACGTTCCTGGTGATTTCTATAATGTCGTTATGGATTGGGAATTTTCAGACCCAAATAATGTTGATTTAGGTGATACTTTCAGTTTATCTATGCCTCATGTTATGGAAATTAGAGATACATCAGGTTCTTTAACAGATGTCACAATGTCATTAACTTTAAACGGAGGTCAAATTGCTTATTGTACAGTTGATCAAGGTGCAGGTTTTAAAGATACAACAAATATAAACTGTACTATGACAACTAGTTTACAAGGTTATTCATCAGCTTCAGGTACTTTAGGTTTTGAAATTGTTACTATTCCAGGTGGTAGAATTGAATTTTTAGAAGATGCTGCATTTTGGACCACTCCTACAACAACTGTTACTTTCAATGATGACTTAGAATATTCATTATCACAATCAGCTCCAAGTATTGCTTCTTCCACTTACGTTGCCATTGCTAGATATAATATGGAAGGTGATGATTACTTTTATTATGCTCCAAAGAAAAGTCTTTGTTCAGGTAAAGCTATTGTCAGTGGTACTTTAACCGTTTCAATCTCAGGAGCAAATAGCAACGCTTATATTTATGAAAACTATACTGAATTTTATACCACAACTGAAATGAATGATTGGGGTTATCCTTTAAATTATGGTTCCATTACAGGTTTATCTACAGCATTTACCAGTTCAAATTCAAAGTATACTGCTAATTTTGGTGCAGTTCCAGCTGGTACAAGACTTTGGTTTTCAACTATTGCACAAGTCGCTGTTGATTCCTCATTCACATTAACTGTTGATTTAGATGTTACCTGTGCAGCAAGTGGAAATAATGGTAAAACAACTAGCGATTCAGATGGGTTTTCATCAGGTTATACCTTAGTCAGTGGTAGTACAAGTGGTAGCGGTTCTGGTGAAAGTGAGTATATTTTCAATTTGGGCGGCACGAAATCATGATTTTGTGGCGACATGTTTATATTTTTTGGAGGCAAAAAAAGGACGCCAGAATTTTTTTATAAAACTTTTTACTAACAAAACAACAATCTTTTAGAACCAACTACTACATATTATTCTACAGGTACATGGGATCAATGTTCTACATCAACAATTGAACAAACTGTTGGCTTAACAGCCTCTTATATTATTTTAGAACCAAGTCCATATTGTGGTTTTTCAACAATTACTGAGTATTCAGAATATATTGGATCAGGAACTAA